>JAQIXN010001811.1:0-15247 GCA_034698145.1 Proisotoma minuta
TCATCCTGGGAATGAGATATCCAAGTTTTAAAACGCTTGACTACAATTGTAGTCAGTTGGGTACCGGAAGGGTTAATCAAGTAATTAGTTAGCTGTATCTAATTAAATAAATAATCCAGCTTCCATTACATAAATATATTTAAAATGCAGCTTTGAATTAAAAAAAAAGACTTGAAAAATAAAGATATGTATATGAAGCCAACAAAATAAAATTGCTCAATCTCAAATAATGATAATATCAAATTATGGCTGTTTCGATTTGCAAAATTTCATGGATCATTTTGCAGTGCAAAATTTGCAGCTTAGCTTAACCAATAAAGCCACAACTCTCCAAAACGTTTGTGTGCACTAATCTGCACACAACAGAATGTAGACAATAGGTGAAGCAATGAACCACAAAAACGAGTAACCAATCAGCTGAAAAACAGTTGTCATTTATATTTCAGTCAAATCAGTAGATAAATAAATAATTTGTCAATTCATTGATAAGCTTATTCAATTAATTTTTCTCATTTTAAGACAGTCCAATAATGTCTAAAGCACCACAAAGCAAGTTTTCGCTTTCCGTGTGTTACTTGAAGGATAAGCTGTATCACAAGACCTGGGACTCCAATGCACTTCCAAACTTCCAAAAGGAGTTGGACATTTCTGGACAACTTGTCATCGTCACAGGATCAAACACGGGAATTGGCCGGGAGACAGCGTTGCATCTGGCCAAAAGAGGGGCTCATGTCATCATTGCCTGCAGGGACCTTAGTAAAGGTCAATCTGCTAAGGAGTACATTGCAGGAGAATATAAAGATGCAAAAATTGTAAGATATTTTCAAAGTTTTCGGATGGAATTCAATCCAAAATTTTAATTGCAGGACCTGATGCAACTTGACCTCGGAGATTTGTCATCAGTTCGCAGTTTTGTTATCGCGTTCCAGGAAAAATATGATAAACTTGACATTCTAATAAACAATGCAGGAGTTTTCTCAACGGGGAGTGAAAGACAAACGACAGTCGACGGTTTCGAGCTCCATATAGGAATCAATCATTTGGGGCCATTTTTATTAACGATCCTTCTTCTTCCATTACTTCGAAAAGCGACTCCTGGCCCTGCAAAGTAATTTCTATGAATTTTTTTTATAGCTCTTTTCATATTACTGATTAATAATTGTTTCGTTTTTTTAAACAGAATAATTTGTGTCTCTTCGTCCAACCTGACACTTTCTCGCCTTCGAATAGATGACCTCATGATGGAAAAAGAATATCGACCAGGATCTGATGGTTCTGAACCTTACAACGTTTCCAAACTAGCATCTGCCCTTTGCATTCGAATACTCGCTTCTAAATTAGATGCATCACAAGAAACCATTCGAATTTACCAACTTTGTCCTGGTTTTGTGAAAACAGAAGTGTTTAGGAATGATAGAGGCCTTTCAGGATTTATGCGGCAGGTCAATCTGTGTATTGTAGGGCTGACGGCCACAAATGGGGCTGAGAGTTCTGTATATTGCGCCACAGATCGTGAGCTGGCTTCCAACCCGAAATTTGGAAAGGGAGAAATCCATCGATTTTGCAAGTATTATGAGCAAGGGACAGCATTTTTGGAACCTAATGATCCCATTGCTGTAGAATTATTTATTTATGTATTATTATAAGCGAAAAACTCGTTGGATTAGATACAACAACAAAGAACTGATGCTGTTATCAAATAACTTAAATTTGTCAGTATTATTAAAATATTTTTATTAAGTATCAAAATTGTAAAATTTTTAAGAAATTTATTCAAGTAGCATTGAGGTCATCATAAGTAGAAATGCTGATTTGGAGTTCTCCGGGATGTCGATCACTCGCTTTCCTTCCACGCCCCACGAGTGGGGATTTTATGTTTTGCACTTCATTATCTGCAGCCCCTTGAAGTACAGCACATCCTAAAAATCGATCTTTTAATAGCTTCCGATTTTCCCAAAGCTCTACAAAAATCGGTTTGCAAACATCGTAACGAAAAAAGACGCCATTCAAATTCCAAATCGGAGTCTGAGAATCATAAATGACTTCTGAGCTTAAGGATTCTCCCTCGACCTTAATGACACAATAAGTGTTTTCCGCGGTCGCAAGTCCCTGAGCGCCCAACACAGTTATCTTGGTGACGGCAGAGGGAGGAGAGCAAAAGGGAGCACAGATCCATGAAGGCTCCGGATAGTCTTTGCGTAGCTCTCGTACTTTTATGGATTCGTCACTAAACACGCGAAGCATGAATTGGGTTTCTATATTGGGCTCAAATGTGGATGGCACTAAGACGTAGCGACCTTTCCCGCCCTCCAATGTCCCTTGAAAGAAAACGCTGCGACCCTTTATATAATCTGAGGTCAGGGATTTTGTCCCAAGTTTGTGGGATCGATGCCTCCGATTGTCTTCAACCTTCATTATGTGGAATCCAATACTGTTGTATTCTGTTGAGCTGGAGCTGAAGCTGGAGACTTTCCCTCGAGTGTCGGCTTGGACGAGTTGAATAATTAATTCCGTTTCGGCGGACGGAAGGTCAAAATAGTACTGTGGGTTTTGGAGAAAAGTGGGATGATTTAGACAGCCTCCAGAGTGAGTTGGCCGTGTCCATTCCCCCAAAAGAAAGTTTTCCGTCCATGTTTTCCGAAATGAAAAAATGGAAGTGTTTATCAAGTGGCAGATTGATAAGTCGGTGAATTCTGAGATAAAGTCTTCAAATGGTATCCTACATAAATAGAAATACAATTAAGCACAAGATAATAACAATACTAATTTTTAAAATTTCACTCACCAAAATTCTCCATCATCCTCAAACACAAGTCCAAGTTTTTCCTTCTCACTTTTAGAGATGCGAGTCCACTCTGGAGAACTAGAATTAATTGCAAGACAACGTTCCACTGAGTATGCAAATCCTTTCGAAGGAAAATTATTTCCCAAAGCACCAGAACATTTCCCATTTTCCAAATTATTGTTGCCCGAAGCCTCAATGCTATAGCCCACAAACAAGTAGAATAAGCGTTACGAAATGAACGGAATGGAAACAGGCATTTGCGAAAGCATTTACAGCGATTTAAAGCCACCTTGTAAAGTTTAATCCTTACCCATCAGAAAATGGTCCATTCCATTCTTTTGCTCCCCAGGGATTTCTCATCCTCAGCATCGTCAATTTGTCCCCTGATTTGAACAGAGACAACAACCCTGCGGATCCCAGATTAATTTCTTTTACAGCAGTGATACCGTAAGCGTGACCCATCACTAAGCCGGTGCTTGTTCTTGCTTCGAATTGGGATGCGTCAGAGGGCTGCAAATAAATGGTGCGATTAATAAATTACAAAAAAGAGGTTTATAAAAATAAATTGAAAAAACGAAAAATACCGAAATTGCACAGCACATTAATGCATGCTCGTCAAATTTTCGAAGCAATTGTTTTCTTAGATGAGCTTTCTTTTCTTCGTCCTTTTTGTAAGATTTTAGTTCGATGATTTCAGAAAGACCAGAAGTGAAATCTTGAAGGGCGTCACACAAATTACCCCCGTCCATTGCCCCGTAGGAACCACATAGTCTATTTAAAAAAAAACTTTAAAAAAAAAGAGTCTACTTTTATAATTTACTTACTTTGCAAACGCTTTTTCTAGCAATGCGCTCCAAAACTCATTGTCCGTCGTAGAATGGCAAAAAATAAGCTGATTGTCTACCGTTGGGAGGTAATCATCCACTACCACATCCAGCCACTCTCCAAATCTCCAAAATCTGAAATGAAAAATTCCTCCATACTCTTCAAGATGTTCGTCGTCCCACTCCTGATCCTTGTAATCTGGGACTACGACAGACCACAACGCTTTGACGGTGGCGAGGGACGAACACGCAGCCACGAACCAGCAATTTCCCAAACGTCCTTGAGTAACATCATGTGCACTCGCTTTTTCAACAAATAACCGGGGATTTTCGCATAGTTCCTACAAGCATTGTTAATTGTTACAAAAATTCAATGTTGACTTAACACAAGGAGACATGGGGACATACCCCCGGTCGCTTCCATACGACTCTTGAGTGACCGGTCCTAGATGTGGGGAGATTGAGACTGTGGTCACTGGCAGGGAATAAGGGATCACTAAATAGCTCCTTTGCGCTTAGACATTGAGCTCGTAATTTGGCGTAACTTTGTCTCTTGAACTTTTGTACCATTTTGAACAAGGAAAATGACACTAACTCTGTCTACGTCTGTCCTGTCGTCTCAGATTGCAACAGTCATCACATTAAGTTAAGTTTAAACTGATTTATTTATTTAATGATTCAACGGCAGCAGTTGGAGAAGAAATAAAATGTTACTCTCTCAGCATTTAATGGACATTATGACTATTACACAAATTTTATGCTGTTATTCCAGCTTTTTATCGCATTGTTTGCTTTTGGTTATAAATGATGGTGAACTCACGGAGAATGAGACAATACCTAACACGTACAGGCTCACTCAATTTTACAATCTCAGTTAATCCAATCGGTTAGGTTGCCGAATTCTTATAAACTAACCAAGAATGTTGAAATTCTTAAGCTTCTCTAATGTATTGTACATATATGAATGTGATGTGCATGCCAAAAATCTCAAGTGGTCTATGCACATGTAAAATCCAATGTCTAGGTACAACATGAAGATGAGTAAGAAGGAATTACGTAACCTTGTTTTGTTTTGTGGCTATACTGTATTTATCTCAAATCGTCTTTATCTCACTTGTAAAATATGGTAACTATATACTAGTAAACTACTGCGACCATTTTCAAGGAATCATATTTGGTATCAAGTGCATATGTAGATAATCAAAAAGAAAGTGTTAATCTGGGACGTCACACCAAACAGCTTCCTTCCTATTAGAAATATGACGAATCCATTGATTTGTGGCTGGGGAACAAGACAATTAAATTGGGATATGAAACATTTATTTATCTCGTAAAACTGGAACTTACAGGTCGTTCTAAAATATACGCCAGGGTGTCCAACCAATGCACAACCATCCCCCCAGCTATCCAAACAATTGAGTTATCTATTATTTCTATAAAACGTGTAATTAGCAATTAATTATTGTTACCTAATAATCCCGATTTGATACCAAACTGAAAACCAACAAAGCAATTTAATCAAATATAATGCATCGAAAATTAACTGCAATCTTTGCTGAGAAATCTCAGATTGCCCCAAATTGTATTTTTGCTACCCCCATTCATGGGGTGGGGCTGCAAAATCTAAACTTTGGATTGAATGTCTACAAATATTGATCTATCCCTGACCGTTTTAAAAAACATCAATAAGCCACATACATAAGATACTTATTAAGACAAATGGTATTCAATTTAAAAGTTTTTAAAGTAAGTACCTTGCGGATGATAAGGAATGATAAGTGGTCCTCCTGAGTCCCCTGTTTATTTAATTATTTAAAAAAAACATTCTTTGATGTTTAATTTACGATTTCAATACCTGCGCAAGAATCTTCACTCGCATCTGGAAAAGCAGCGCAAAGTTGTCGTTTCAAGCTTTTTAACCTATCTCCAAAAATCTTTTCGCACTCTGCATTTTTGAAGACATTTACAGTGATTTGCTTGAGTTCCGTGTTTGTCCCTTTGGCCTTTGTCCCTGGAAGGCCCCATCCTGCGATATGCGCCTTCCACCCCGTATACAAATCAATGTCTTTGCTCAACTCGGGCAAACAAATTGGGGAGTACTCTTTAAAAATCTCCTTGTCGATTGGCCTACTCAGGATCATGACTGCGGTGTCAAAATCTGAGGTATCGCTTGCGTAATGAGGGTGGATCCAAATTCGATCCACATCAAAACGGTAGGAACCATTATCACGGTCAAGTTTGTTTAAAGTGTCATTATCGTAGAGCCGGTAGACGACGTTTGTTTTGATGACATTAATATTTGGCATAGGATCCATAAGATAACCATTTAAGACAACTTGAGAGTTGATGGCTTTGCGAAATTTTCCCTTAAAACAATGAATATTAAAATTTCTACCTGTTATGTGTTAAAAAAGATATTAGCTACAGATAATGATTGCACCATGAGTTTGCTCGTTTTGAGTTATTGTTTGTATTTAATTTGTTAAATCGATAAACTTGCCTTTGTAAAATAACTATTTAAGTACATACCTTTAAACTTAAATCCTTACCTTAAAACAATGACCGGCTGTTAAGATCATACGGTCGTTTATTACTGATCCGATACAGTAGGGCTGTCGCGTATCTCGCACCACCATTGCCGCGAGCCAAGGGAATTCGCTAAAATAACTAGTGTGACCTCCGATAATGCGGTTTCTCGGGGGCTTTTGTCCGCACACTATCAAATATGATTAAATATTTATAATCTCATTTTGCCCCAAATTTTACTTATGCTACCCCCACTGAATGGGTGGGGCTACAAGATCAAAAATTATAAATATGCATCACTGAAAAATGAATTATTGATTAGTCAAAACAAAATTCAAAAATATTAAATAGTTCCAGAGATATGGGCGGACAAACTTTGTGCTTTCATCAGCCACTAAAATGAAAACTTACGACATTTAGGATCCACATTCGGCGTCAGAATTTTTGGCAAATGATTTCTTAACGCTGGAATAAATATTTTCTTAGATGATTATGATGAAAGGATTAAAAATTACCTTTATCCCCACACTCCACGGTGCACGTAAAGCGACCGTTGTACTCCCGTGACTTGTCTTTAAACGTTATATAAAGATCTCGCAAACCATCAGACTGAGAAGGCGCAACGTCACTTGGTCCATTGTGTCCGCAGTAACGTTTAATTCCATAAATCCCGTCCGTCACCTCTAGATATTGGTCGCGACATTTTTTATCGTCAGAGTCAGGAGGTGCAAGACTGAAGACAGTGCAAGAAACGTGCGGCATGCAGTTATCGTCGGCCTGATGCAAAATACATGATGCAATAAGATGTGAGGTCAGATATTGGCAATAATTGGCATACGGCAATGGTCCATTTGAGCACTGTCGCAGGGACGGACAGGTTTTGAGGAGAGGGAGTTCTATATGTTATTTTGTAAGGGCTCTCTCCCCTTATGAGATAGGCCTTCTCGTTTATTTCAGGGTTGTCATCGTCAGGGTCTATTTTTTAAAATTACAATTTAATAGCTTTCATTTCCAACAATAATTATACACTTACAATATTTGTCTCCTTCTTTACCGCACTGAAAATGCCAAAAATAATAATTAAAAAAATATTAGAAATAAAAAAAAGCTTACATAAACAGAATCTATCCAAAATGACGAAGAGATTAGCAAAAAGTATAAAAACATGTCTACTTTTTAAATGCATAGTTTAACTCAGCAATTTGGTCTCTCCAAATAAAAACACAATACCAAAATAACAATCGCGTCAAATTGTAAAGCAATCAATTTTATTCAATTGAAGGTCGTATTCAAACTATTTGAACAAAGGTGCATTGTTTCATTTTACGCTATTTTTTACGCTATTTTCTTCCATAACCACCCCCACTGTGGGGATCAGAATGTGCGCCTCCAGAAACAAAGCGTCCATAAGCACCAATTGCTCCTGCAGTGGTTCTAAAGATTAAAAAAAATAATAATAATTAAAATGCAAATAACATGTCAATAAAAGATGTCAAATTTACCCAGTTCCAAATGTGTTGTAACTTCCTGAAAATCCTGTGGCGAAAATGGATTGGAAAGGAGTTGGCCCATTTCCATGCCCTGGAATTCCAACGCCACACTCAGCCTCTTGGAAGGACATGACGACAAGTGTGGCGAAAATCAAGCCAATTGAAATACTCATCTTTGTAGCTTTTCAAATTTAAGAAAGTGATTGAGATTTTTCAAGCCCCTTTAAATTTATAGGATTTTTCATGTCCCAATTACACAATTTACTAATTACAACATTTTTTTTTAGAAAAGAAGAAAACAAAAGGTTACAAATGTCAAAAGATATCTAACAGAGCGGAACGATTACAATTATTGCAAATGCTTAAAATTAACTAAATTCTCTATACGTTTGGCAACATCAAAAATTAACTTTTCACTAAACTTTGGACCAATTAGCTGGAGACTTATTGGAGTCCCTGTTGTGGAAGATAATTTAATCGGAAGACTAAGAGCCGGGATTCCAGCCAAATTTGCCGATTGTGTGCAGAAATCTTGAACAGAACTTTGTGTCCTGTTGTCCCACTGGGAAAATTCCTTGTAGCTTGGTGCAGTGCTTAAGGTCACAGGGGTCAATAACAGTTGAACTCCAGAAGACCAAACAGCGTCAAAATCTTTTGCAATCAGTCTTCGAACTTTGAGTGCTTGTTGAAAATATTTGTCATAATTCCTGTGAATTATTTTTTTTTCTCAATAATTCACAACTTAACTTTTCTCTGAACTTACGCTTTTAGTAGAAAATAATTCCCTGCTAATATTCGTCCTCTTACGACAGCGTTAAAACCTTCGTGGCGTGTTTGGGCGTAGAGGGACTCTGTGGAATTTAGTCCCTTTTTATTTGACCTGTGACCAAATCTTAGCCCATCATAACGTGCCATGTTGCTTGCGACCTCGCATGGATTGAGGACAGAATAGGTCACAATTGAGTACTTTGTATGAGGCAGGGAAACTTGGGAAATTGACGCTCCTTCTTTTTCCAATTTTTCAGCGAGTTCTTTCCAAGTTTTGGAAACTTCTGGGGATAGTCCAGAGGAGTGATATTCAGTCGGAAGTCCAATGTTTATATTAGCAATGTTTCCTTCGACCGAAGGCGTCGTAGCTTCTGTAGAAGGAACTTTGGAACTCGTTGTCGAGTCCAGGGCGTCCCATCCTTTTATGGCGTCTGTAATATTATCATCATTAGTTTAGATGATTAGATAGAGATAATTTTCAAGTCTTGATACCATAAATTAGTGCACAGTCATCGACAGTTTTTGAGAGCACGCCAGGAACATCCATCGAATTAACTAGAGGAATTAATCCATGTCGTGAAATTGTGCCATAAGTTGGTTTTAGCCCTACAACCCCACAATATGACGCCGGATTTCGAACAGAACCACCAGTGTCAGAACCTAAAGCACTAGAATTGGAATCAAAATTAGCAACAATATAAACAATTTAATTAAATTGAAACTAACTAATTAACTAACCCAAGTACTGCCCCAGATGCCACGGACACCGCGCTGCCCCCAGAACTTCCCCCTGGAACATACCAATTTGTCCCATCTCCAAATTGGTCAAAGCCCCATGGGTTTTTCGTTGGTCCAAAGACGCTGTCCACTGTCCCATTGCCCATACCAAATTCATCCATGTTCGTTTTCCCCATAATAATGGCCCCGGCGTCAATCAATTTTTGCACGGCCGTTGCGTTATATGGAGCTATGAAGCTGGTCAACATTTTAGAGCCACAAGTTGCAGGCATCCCATCCACACAAAAATTGTCTTTAATTGCAATTGGGATTCCTTCCAATGGACGTGGTTTAGAAGAAGAAGGCTTTTTAAAATTAAGCCTGTTCTTTGGTGCAATGTATGTAAAGGCGTTCAAGTGTCGAATTTCATTTAGTTTGTGAAGGGAAGCGGCTACCAATTGGTTCTTGTCCCCCTTTGCGACAAGCTGGAGGGCCTGTTTAGGAAACCTATCAGTGAAATATCATGATGTCGAAAATGATGATAAGTTGTTATAACCTCTTTTATGGTGTGGGGTAAGCTGGCCATTGATATATTTCGCCCGGGTTAGAGTTAAACGTGTCGAAATTGGCGAAATAGTTTACAAAATGTATCTTTCGAAATTGTTCCGACGCCAAATGAGCCTCTTGGCTTATGGGGAACAACTAACCAGTTGTCGAAAACTTTCTTCATCCACCGGCAGTACTTCAGAAGAAACTCGCAAGCGGTTTTCTACAGGGGAAACAGAGATGCGAGCTTGGGAACTTCACAACTATGACGCCGAACTTCAACTTTCGACATGTCGCAAAATCCCCGCTCTTCGGTCCCCTTTCGACGTTCTTGTCAAAGCTCATGCGGCATCCCTTAATCCAATCGACGCTGCGATGACTAAAGGTTATGGCGCAGACACGCTAAACGTCCTTCGAAGTTTTTGCGATGCCACAGAACTAAAGCAGTTGTCTCTTTTCCGACCCCAGACCCTTATCGAGTTCCCCTTGACTTTGGGAAGAGATTTTTCAGGGACCATTGTTGAAATGGGGCATGGTGCAAAGGGTAAATATGACCTCAATGTCGGAGACAAAGTTTATGGGGTCATTGGGGTTCAGCGACAGGGATCTCATGCAGAATACGTTGTGACCTCAGTAGATACGGTATTTTAGACAAAATAAATGTTCTCTATTTGCATATAAACTATGACTGCATTTTTAATAATTGCAGATAAGAAGGAAACCAGAAAATCTAAGTTTTATTGAAGCAGCATCAATTCCATACGTCGGCCTCACGACATGGTCCGCCCTCAGGGTCACTGGGGCTTACTGCAATTTGGCTGGAAAGCGATTTCTGGTCCTTGGGGGCTCCGGAGGAGTCGGTACTTTTGCTGTTCAGTATTTAAAGGCTCATGGAGCTCATGTAAATTAAATTTTTAAAAACATTTTTTAAATTGATATCCCTTGTGGAATTTGAAAACATTTTTTAAATTGACATCCCTTGTGGAATTTGAAATCATTTTTTAAACAGGTTGTGACTAGTTGCAGCGCTGACGCTTCTGATCTCATGGCTTCTTTAGGCTGTGATTTTGTCATTGATTACATGAGCCCTGATTTTGTCTCAATGGTCAAGTTATATGCACCCTATGACTGTGTTTTGGACCTCAGTGGACCAGCAAACGCTAAAAAGGCATCTGAACAGACCCTTTCCTATTTGCGTCCAGGCTCAGGTCAATTTATAACGCTGTCGCCCCCCTTTCTTTCGAATATGGACAAATTTGGGCTAATTGGAGGAAGCATTAAAAATGTTGGAGACATTTTATCCTCAAATATTAAAAGTTGGGGCAATTCCCAAGCCGTTACAAAATGGGCATTCTTTGTTCCAAATGGACAGACTTTGGACACTTTTAGAAAGTTGTTGCAAGAACACAGGGTATATGAATTGCATTTTTTAAAAATTAAAGATCATATTGATAAATGATATTTTTATGTGCAGATCCGCCCAGTGATTCATCAAGTTTTTAAATTTTCCGAACTACCATCGGCATTCAAAAAGATGGAAGAAGGACACGCAAGAGGAAAAATTGTTATTGATCTCGAAGAATAAATTTTACAGCGTTTCAATTTTCATGCTTTTTTTTAGACATTAGAAGTATTTAGAAGAAGGGTGAATTATACAAGTCACATTAAATCCTCTCACGATCCCAGTAAAAAAACATAGAATAGGGATTAAACAATGCCTGAGGGAATAAAAAGTTTTAGCTGTGTGATCATTCAACAGGTGCATTGCCTTCAGTAGCAACAATACCAAACAATCAAACTAAAAATAACTGTCATCATCTAGCCAACTAAATAATTTTTAAAAAAATTGTTAATTCGCATCTTCAAGATGCATGAAATGTGGGAATTGAGTTCCAACGTCGACCCTTCATCTCGGCGATATACCACAACGGTCCACTCTCACCAAAACGGACATGGTCATGGACACATCAATCTAGGGACAGACGACCTGCATGCTTGGTCAATCTACAGACAAAATCTAAACTCAGATTTTACCGACTCTGCCTTGGGCTCAGAAGAACGAAGTCCGCTTCCTTATGGAAATTTTCAATTGCGTGAGCAAACGGTTCAAAGTATTCTCCGCCACCCGCGACTTGCACCGAGATCGGAGCTTGCTAATAATATGTACGCATATCTCAAATTCGGTTTACCTCGTGTGTTTCCTCAAGAAGGCAAAAGTTTTAAGGACAACGCTTCCGAGCTCCATGGTTTAGACAGCGTTAGCGTGGCCGCGAGGGGAAACGCGACTGCAACTAGAGCACGCTCAGAGACAGACTTGGTCAACGGGACAAATCATTTAGGATTAATTTCCAACAGATTCAAAAAGGCGTCGAGAGCCACGAGTGAAAGTAATTTGTTAAATGGAGATCAACGAGATCATGGAAATCATCATAATAATAATCCACCACCAAATCCAAGACCAATGTCGAAAGCCGGGTCGCAAGCTTCATTAGTATCTAGAATGTCAAGAGGAAGGGGATTAAGTGCGGGCGGGGCATCAAACAGAGGCTATTTACCCGATGCCCACGACGACGAAGGAGGACTCTTTGAGTATCCACATTTACAAGTCAGGAATTTAGGCTATGACGGGGGCAAGGGAAAAGTGAGGAATTTGGATGGGATATCATTTGACCTCAGAGGTGGAGAGAGCCTTGCAATTTTGGCCACCAATGGTAATTTGTATCGCCAACTATTATTTACCATTTTATTTTAGATTTCAATATTAAAATGTTGCACATCAAAAATTTCAGGAATGGAGGGTTCTTGCTTATTGGACATTCTTGCTGGAAGGGCCGGAGGTCGGGGGAAAATTTACGGTGAATTTAGTCTAAACGGTCACCCTCTGTCTGCAGAACGACTTGGACAGCGCGTGGGATATGTTCGGAAAGATTACAGACTCCATCCCTCAATCTCTGTGGAACAGACTCTGAGTTTTCACTATTTGCTAAGGAGCAAGGATCTTTCCACAAAGTATTTGAGCACAAAGGTATACATATAACTAAATTATTAATATTGATAAGTAATATTATTAATATTTGTTTCTGCTATGTCCAGATAAGCTCCCTCCTGGAAGAACTTGGTCTGGGCTCTGTCCCTACCGCTCTCGTGTCCACTTTAACCTCATCAGAGCGACAGCGTCTTGTGGTGGCCACTGTACTCATCACAGGGGCCGAATTACTCGCCCTCGATGACTGCACTTCAGGGATGGACATTTTCGACACGTTCTTTCTCGTCGAGTTTCTTCGTAATTGGGCCTCCAGTTCGACAGGACGCATCGTTCTTATGACCATCCACCCGCCGACCTATGAAATTTTCAACATGTTTACAAAAGTGGCTCTTTTGTCCACTGGCCGTCTCATGTTCTATGGCCACCGCCGTGAACTGCTGCCCTATTTTGCTTTCATAGAATACCCTTGTCCAGCATATAAAAACCCGAGTGACTATTATCTCGACCTCGTCACCCTAGACAATCTTTCTAGCGAGGCACTGTTAGAGTCCAGTCAGAGGATTGAAAGCCTCGCAGACTCTTACCGAAGAAAAGCAGAGCCGATTTTGAGTGATGGGTTGGGACCACCTGCACCACTCCCACCTCGCATAAAGAATGGTGGATTTTTGAGACAATTTTGGACTCTGCTAGTCTCTTGGATTGGCTACAGTTTCCCTTGGAATGTAGTAGATTGGATGCTGGCATTGTTGCTCGCAACGAGCGTGAGCATTGGGGTCGGAGCGTTGTATTGGAACATTAGATTGACGCATGCTCAAGATCAAAACAATGTGAATGACAGATTAGGCCTTCATTGGGTACTGGTTTGTCTAATAGGGCCGCAGATTGTGGTTTTGCTCGCTTCAAACGAAACGAAAGAGTTGGATTGCGTCACTAGGGACTTTGAAGAGCGGTTGTACAGCAAAGCCGTGTATTTTATTGCAAAGGTACTAGACGTTATAATGCAGGATATAGAATTATTTAATTATTCTATACCTTATACCCTATTTCTATTTAATTATTGTTTTGATACAGAATTTAGTGGAGTTACCTTACATGCTTAGCATTTATTTGGGCTATATCATCCCCGCTTATGTAAGTTTATAAATTAAATAATTGATTGATTTTTGTAAAACTACTACTTACTAACTACAGGTAATGGCTGGACTAAGCTCAGTGGAATCAAATTCCAATGATCATTTCTACGCCTTTGTTGGTAAATGTTGTCTCAGTTTCAAGACGAGATTATTATTTGTTTGACATTTTATTTTCATTTTCACAGGCTACATGCTACTCTATCTCTACGTCCTCCGTCTTGTGTTCCAAGGCCTTGTCTACCTATTTAGGAATATAAATGCTGCGACAACACTTTTCGCCATCCTATTTTTTCTCACCTCCATGTCGGGCTATTACACCCTTCACCATTCGGACTTGGGAGAATGGATCGACTGGATAAAATATTTTTCACCTCAATCCTGGATTTATCAAAGATTAGTATACGACGAATTTGTAGGAACATCGACCTTTAATTGCCCCAGAAATCCGTTGACACAAGACACGCAAATAGTTGTCCAATGGGATTGTAGACTTTCAACAGGTCAAAAAGTTTTAGAATACTTTGGATTTGCTGCCCAAGGCCCCGTTCTTATAAATGTGTTGTCAGTGATCGGAATTGGCTTTGTTTTCTATTTAATAGGATTTTTCTCATTCATACTAAAGAGACAAGGTGTGAAAATTCCGCCTATTGAAAATCCATAAATGTGGCAATCGTAGAGTATTTATTGTATAAAATTTGACTAGTTTTTATATATATTTGAGATCACAGCAATTAATAAATGATTTTTTTAACACAAAGTTTCAACCTTTTTCTTCAGTGGGGTTGGCGGCCGTATTTTGGGCACGTTTTCGTTCTTCTAGCACATCTTCCCAGTCAATTAGCTGCTGGAGAAAGCCGTCATTGGGAAATATTTCTCTTTTGTTCCTGAAATCACTCAATTGATATATTATTTATTATTATTTTTTTCTCAAGAATCTCACCTCACAAACTTGACAGCTTCTATCACTCCCATTCCGTGTTTCATCATAAGATAAACAAGGACAAACATTGCTGATCGACTGATCCCCATGTAGCAATGGACATAGACCACACCCCCAGAACTGACGGCATCATGTATAAACTCTACAGCCTCATCGAAATGCTTGTTGATCTTAAAACGCATCGTGTCTGGTGCTCGAATCCCTTTGTAAACCACGTTGAAGTTCCGAACGGCAAAATATTCTTCGTTTGTCTGGACGTAGATAAAATTCCCTTTGCCAGTCGCATCGTAGGCCGCATTAAGAATATGTGTCACCCCAAGGGACTTGAGGACCTTTGTTTGTTTCACTGTTGTCCTATATAAATATTTATATGGAGAGAGAAAATTGTTTCATTTTGCCCCATTTTATATTTTGTCTGCCCCCACTCGGGGGAGTGGGGCTACAAGGCCACAATTCATCAAGTGACATTCTACAAGGCTTTAGATTTCCGAAATCCAACACATTTTATTTTTTTTAAAAAAGGTTCATAGAT
>JAQIXN010001812.1:0-15242 GCA_034698145.1 Proisotoma minuta
AAGTTGATTTATAGCACTGAAATTAATAGCTCATTGTCCTGTATTTACCTTTGCCATAATAGGCTCTGCGTCTTTAGATTTAGCTGAATTGCCCCAATTTTGTAACTTTCCGTAATTGTATAATATTATGTAGTAAGTACTTGAATAAATAGGCTATAAGACGTTTTCTTGCTGGATATTGAACCCTCAAGGAAAAGGAAAAGTAATTAAAGTGTTTGTTGTTTGGCATTTTGCATCAAAAATCCGTCAAAACCAGCAACAGTTTGTTTTGAGGAAATTGCTTTACAAGACAAGTCTTTAATCCATTCATCAGACTTTGTGATTGAAACTGAGATCTTTTGTAAATCTTTCATTTAGTAAAGTTATTAAGGCGAGGCAAAAGAAGACATGACATGTGTCGCAAATGCTAATAATTTAAGTATCATATACATTTGTTTTTGTGGCTGGAGATTAATGTGTGGGAGACGAATTAGGAAAACTACGTCGGAACTTTAGTTAATTAAGTATTACTTATTTGATTTCTACTTTAGAGCTTTGAAATGCTAATAATAGCAAGTATAGGTAATTATGATTGATTGTGGTAAATATAAATGAGAGAAAGTTTGGACTTCAAAAACTTTTCAAGTGGCAAACTTCAGTTGGCTCATGAAATGAAATTGCGCATTGCATTTGTATATTTGCAGTCTAAGGGCCCATATAAGTAACATTTGTTGTCTTTTGTTTCCTACACTGTACTGTGTGTGATATTTATGGCTAATTTATCAGACGGCATAAACAAGGTAATTAGCAATATAAAACAACAATCAAAACAATGTCTGTCTGGAGTCCAAATTTTGGACTCCAAAAAGGAAGTCTCTTATTTTTATGCATAATCTTAAAATATTTATTAGTTGGTGGATTTTACGACGCAAACTTTTTACAGTAAAATAAATCCATAAAATTAAAATTACTCTGTTGTAAAAAAGGTTTAAAAAGACAAGTTTGAATATTGAACACGGCCAAAGCTTGGATACAAAGTGTTAGCAAACAAAGTAAGTAGGTAAAAGTGTTAGCAGAAGAGATAAGGTGGCAAAATTCAGTGGAACCAAGTTCATAAAAGTGATTGAACGGGGATGAGTAAAAGTGACAGGAGAAAGTAAAAAACCCCAAAGCCAAATGACATTTCCCATTCTTGCTTGCTTAGCTTAACTTGGCTTATCCAGTCAATCACTCACCACTTTTATCATATATCTCATATACAGGGACTAATAATACTAAATCTCTTCAAGAGATGAGCTTTAGCTTATAACAATACATTTTCTCTTCACACGAAAAGCCAAAGTCAAAGTCAAAAGCAGAACTTTTCCCAGTCTTACTCCATATTAAATTAGGCTTCATTGTTTTTGTTTGCTTAGGAGATGTTGCATTTGGACATGTTACAAGGGCAAATTGAAGATATGGCATATATACTACTTTCTCCTTTTTTTCTGAGAGCATGCAGCCACCATAAATCACTTGAAGACTGGATTGATGCTGTGATTATTCTTTCCTTAGATTTGGCTTTAATTTAGCTTTAGCTTGGGAAAGTATAAGTATATAAGGAGAAAGTAAGCACATCAATTTTAATTTTGGGAAGGAAATGCGTAATAGGCTTTGCTTTCACTTTTTGTTTTCCTTTCTTTCTCTTGTGGTGACAAAAAGTATTAAAATCGTTTTACTTTCACTCAAAGTGTTTTCTCTCCGCTTTTGAGCTGTTTTTCTACGAGGTCGGAAAAAAAGGTGAAGGTTGAGGTGAAAACATATTTTGTATTTTGTACTTTGTTGATCTAGTCAGTCAATTTATTTTTTGACGTCAGCTATCTTCAAAATCAAATTGTCCAAAAAATAAATCCTTTCATTGAATCGGAGTAAATCTCTATTTTATATTGGGACAATGGATTTAGACGGGAGGAAATGAAATTTTCAATTTTGAAGGTCAAAATTGACTGACCCAACCATTTCTGTGATTCTGTGAGAAATTGGAATTTATATAGAGGATTAAAGTTCCAGTCCCTTTATTTCACTTTGGCCATATCTGCAGTTGGCCACACGGACATTTTATTGCATCGTGTCCAGTCGTTGGACATAAAACAGAATTGTTTAGGCTTGGATTTGCTGGCACTGCCACGGCCAACAATGCACTTTTCCAAGTGATATCTTTAGACTGTTCTGGACATTTGCAAGCCAAGTCTGTTTTTGAAAAAAATGCAGTTATTGGCACACAAAGTTGGATTAATATTACGGGGACATGTCGAACATGATTTGATAACTTTGAAGAAAGTTGGAGCCAGATAAAATAAAATGTTTGTACCTACATAAAATAGTTTTATCTGGTTAGACTCATTTTACTCTGCTAATAAAGGCAGAGTAAATATAAAATTTTGAGGTCTGCCTCTGGGTTAAATTTGAGCAGTGATGTAAATGCTTTTAGTAGGCGTTTGGATCCCAATTTAATTAGGATTAAATGACAGCTATAAAAGGAATGGTTCTGGTTTTCGTTTCAGAAAAGTTTTTTCACTAGCAAACTGAAACTGACTAATTAAATATAGCAGGTTACACGTGAAGCAGGAATGTTCTATAACTTGTAAATGGACGGATTTGAACTTTTTCGTCATCTTCCCCTGGCATTGGCATTGGCGTCGCTTCGTTAGTAATAATTGAGCCGAGGAAAGTGTTTGACAAATGAGCCGTGTGACAAAATCTGGGCAAGCATTTATCATGTTACACTGCGTAAAATGATATCTTGCTTTACGTGAGGAAAAGTTGGACCTTGACTTTGCTTCTTGGCTTTCTTCTGAGAAGCTAAGCATCTTTGTTTAAATGGTTATTAGTTTTGTACTTTTAGGTAAAGGATCACTTTTACACAACATTAATATAAATGGCCGTGAGTTTGTCACGTATCCTTTTTGAAAGTTAAGTGCCATATGCAGCAAAATGTTTAGAAAAGATTCCTTATGGCTAGGAAATGTTAATTAAAAAGTTTTGGACTCAATTCATCAAATTATTTACAAAGCAGAGGATGCAAAAATTCGGATGAATTAAACTTTGTGCTTTCTCCTGGTGGTAAAGCAATTTAAATGACTTTTTCTTTTGAATGCAAAGATTGAGTTGACAAGTTTGTTAATTTAGTACCTACGTCAATTTAATAAACCTCATACAATTTTAAGCTTTTTTTATTCGAGCTGAGTCTGTAACTTTTGTAATTGGAATATTTCATAGGCTTCTTTCAATCAATATTCGTCATATAATGCAAGCAACTAAAAAAGTTGACTTTTGTGAGGTCAATGGAACAGAAATCGAAGCGAACATGAAATAAGAATTTATTTCTCAAAGGTTGTGCTCTTCTTTCACAAAACTTTCTTTGTGCTCAAAGAAAGAATTCATGAATTTGGAGCGTGATTCTTTTTTTTTCAAAGGGTAGTTGAAAATTAATATCGGAAAGGTGTTAACAATTTCTTTTGTGCTCGGTCGCAACTGTCGCGGAAATTGTCCCAAGTATAATTCAATTACTTTTGAACGTTTTGGCAAACAAGGAAATACATTGTATGTATGGAGAAAGCTTTCAAGTGCGTTAAATGGAATTTATTTCTTGGCGTAATTAAAGTTTTTAGCAAAGAAAAATGAAAATAAGGATATAAACTGCATTTTATAGACTTTTTTTAGCTGTCTCTGAGTAAAATACTTTTAAGAGAACCTCTTCAATTTTTTATTTAGTTTAGGGAAGGAAATTTGTCCTTTTATTACAATTCTTATTACATTTACAAGGTTGGAAATTTACGACTGATTTGGATTATGATTTAGTTACGACAGAGATTTCAGTGAGATTTGATTTTTTCTAAATGTGATAAGGGAGAAAGTATAAAAATGTGTGAAATGTGTGATAACGAAGCAGAAAATTGAATTTTACCCGGAATTTAATTAAGATACAAAGTAGTAAAGTACATATATTTTTAAAATCAGGAAAGGAAATGATTGAATTTCCGCAAGTGTCTCATGAAATAGCCACACATTAATTTTGCCAATTTGATCTAAAGCAAAAGTTTGCTTTCTGAATATTTAATTAATTTCCGTCAGCGAGCGTTATTTTTGATGCGCCATCACTTTCACTCTCCTACGCAAAAAATGCAAAGCTAAAACGTTGTGATTTATTCCAAAGTTTGGAAGAAAAAACTGGCAAAAACTTGAAAACTTTTACTTCATAAGCATATCAAACTAAACAAACTTGTTGAAAGTTGTCAAGTACAATCAAAGTCATATTTCATTTGCTTTTTGGCTATTTACTCAATACACTTGCGTTTTCTATTTTACAAACATGCAGACTGTAGCTGTCGCTGTCATTTTCACATAATAATATACGTGAGCTTTGTTTTGTTCTGTCAATTTAATCCAAATGTTTACTTGTCATTTGTCTCCAATGTGTTGAGACATGCAAATGTTTTGCAAACACAATATGTTGCGGTTTTGTTCAATCTGCGGAAATGTTTGGCAATTCTTGTGACAACAATTGTTCAATCTACTCCATGTCCTGCATGAATAACAAAACTTCAATTCCACTTTCTCCCGATTTTCAAGCTTCTCGTCTTTTTTTGACCAACTTGTGGTTATGTGAAATGTTATAAACTAACCCTAGCTTTTTAGTATTCATAAAATGGGAAAATGGCTTTGGTTAGCTGCCAAAATCTTGAATATTCTTGAAGCCAGAACCAAGAAACTATTAAAATAGAATGAAATATTTTACCGACATTACTAATAATCGAATAAACTCTTCTTCTTTGTTTTGATTAGATCTAAAGTTTGATTGACGATTTGGTTGTTTTTGTTATTGAAGTGGGTTGGTAAAAAGTTTGATTTGTTTCAATCAGGAAATTCTTGCTGTCTCATGAAAGTCTATTTATTACAGCTCCGATGTTGATGTTACGGGGCTACAAAAATCTTATTTTTGGATTTCTAAACTTTTTTACATAGCTCTTATTGATTTATCGTGATATGGATTAAATTGAGAGGTTTAGTGCATCCACATGAAGCCCTATCCAATTTGAAAGGCAGTCAGCGTGGAATTGATTACGTAATCCGATTTATCGGATAAAACTCGCAACACCTTCAAAGTTGATTAAGTCTCAACGCTTACTGCCAACTATTATAAATAAGAAAATAATCTGGTACTAACGGGATTGTGGGATTTTATTTAAAGATTAAGCAAACATTGCACTCTTTTGAGGATATTCCAATTTTAAGTGACAAAGCTTAAGGTATTTGGTATTAGCCTCTTGAGGCAGATTTGTGTGGTTAGTGACTGATTTTTTCCACAAAATTAAAATTTCGTCACATTCTCTGGGAATCACGTACCATCTTCATTAGTTTGGGAATTGTAATGTAATGGGATGATGAGTGGGAATTTAAACATTAGTTAAACAACTCTCGACTGACACATATTTACTTTCTCCCTTCGTTTTATGTCCCTGCCGTAATATACTTGCTTTTTATCGCGATACATTTTCTAGAAAATTCCCTGCATGCTTTCACTTGTTTGCTTTCACCTCGTAAAACCCAGATACAATTTCTTTCAATGTATTTTGTAGCATTTCTTATTTATATTGCCAAAAATTTATTTGCCGTAGAGCAATTACGGATGTGGAGATAATTTAGAGCCAGGAAAATTATTAGTGAAAAAGTTTTTGGTTTATTGTAGATTGTGATCCTTAAATAGTTGCTGTATAAGTGCATCCTTCCGCTACTTTTTTATATTTTTGTTATCTTCCGGTCCCTCTGCACTTTGTGCTATCTCAAACTATTTATTTAGATCCTGCTTTATGTGGAAAGTTTGGAGAAAGTTGTATGGCTTAATAATAATGTAGATAAGAGGGATGTCGTTGGATGTATCTGTGTCAATTTAAACATTCAGGGATTAGCCGAATGAGAGTCTGAGATTTATATGTAAAATAAAATCCATAAGGACATGACACTTATGCAGTAGCCAATCCAAGTTTGGGGTAAGAGTAGCAATAAAGAAGAGGATTGCTGACCCAGAATCTTTTTTATATGTTTTGCTCGTTTCCTCAATCCAAATCCCGTTGAATTTATTTGCAACAAGATTTGGCTGACTATGAAATAATCTGTGATACATAGTGGCCTTTGGGCGTCTTAAATTCTTTCGTTTAATGCTAGTTTTGTTGAGCAGTTTATTTTAAATCATGCAATAGAAATAAAATTTATTTTCTCATTTTTCAAAAATAATTCGGCTAATGGTCATAGACTGTAATAAAAATGTGTAATTCAACTTTTTTTGAAAATGGAAATTTTCTAGTTTAAATGGTTATGAAACTCTGGATTCCCTTCGGGTGTGAAATTATACAGTCGATTTAGTGTAAATATGAGATAATTTCCTCTTGGAAGCACATTATCATCTTATTATTGCTCAATTTGTATGGAGAAAGTTCCAAGTAGCCATTAAATGCGTCAACGACGTTCGTAAAGGGGCAGTGAAAATTTATTAGTGAGATGTTTAAGTGTTTGTAGTCTAATTATGTCTTTGTTCATTGCACTTCATTTTTCATTAATTTTTTATGACCAATTTGGCAAAATTTGTTGCTCGAGTCTGCTCTAATTAATTTGTTTTGCATGCTGGATTAATGAACTCGAAAAAATTAAATATTCTATGAAGTTTGAGAGATTCTATATTCTATATTTGAAAAGGCGCAAATATTGCATGGTCTTTATTTTTTCCTGGCACGTGTATCTTTTATGAAGATGTTTTCGACAACTTTTCAATTGATAATGAGCACAAGTTTAGAGTTTTGTATCAGCAAAACTGACCGGAGGAGAAAGCTTAGAGTTGAAAGGAAAGTCTGCAAATCCTTTCAATTCCTGGATACAAATGATGCTTGTAGCAGAAATCGCGGATTACGTTGTTTACTGAAGTTGATGGATATCCGTTTTATGAAAAATGTAAAAGTCCATCAGAATCAGATCCCAAATCTCTCTTCTGCCAAACAAGGAATCATTTTTCTGCATTCGCACATGTCTCAATTTCTCAAATAAATCCATCACATTCATATTTGTGGTACAAGGGGGATGATAAGTGCATCAATAAGAAGCCCTTGAGATTTCATACAATTCAGTGGCAGTTTCCAGCTTGTATAGATCATCAATCTTTCTTTTTGTAGACAGATATTAAAATGCAATCGGAACAAAGTGTGTCACTTGAAACAAAGAAAAACTGCAGCAATTCTGAAATTGCAATAACTTTAAGATGCTTCTTTTATTTGCAGATTGATGATGGCCAATAAAAGGCATAAATATCACAATAAAATCCAAAACAAACGCTGTAAATCAAATTGTAAAAATAAAAATGCCCTCAAGATCTAAACTGAGCTGCAGCTTACAAACTCATCTCAAAATGACACGGATTCCAATCTTCTTCTTCCTACTATTTGTTATCCATTCCAAAGTTATGGCAGACGCTGATTTATTCCTCAGCACTTCTTCAAATGTCCAGAATGTCGAGGATCCATCGCTGTACACAGAACTCCCTTCCCTCTTCTTCAGTGACAAGTTGGGCCATCAATTCCTCTCAGATGACAATGACAACGGATCGGATTTCGAAGTTGGCAATGGATCTAATAATCCGTATGCAAATTGGAGTGTTGAGCAGTTGTGGGAAATAGAAAAGGACGAACATCCGACCAGAGATCCATGGGTAATTAATTTAAGGTGATGTGATGGATTGTGTCAATTATAAATTGTCGCAGGTACTCGCCATAATTATGACGATCATCTACTCCATTATCCTTGTTTTTGGAATCGTTGGGAATGTGATCACTTGTATTGTTATTGCCACCAAGAGTTATATGCATACTGCGACTAATTACTACCTCTTTTCGTAAGTTTGTAATTGAGTCGAATTGGTTTTAGCTAAGGATTGTATTTCGCCATTTATTTTAGACTTGCGATAAGTGATTTGCTGCTTCTCATAAGCGGACTGCCACAGGTAATTAAATTAAAGAAGAGAAGTGAGAGCTGAAGTAATTAGTGGTTGGGAAATTGATCTAATTCCGCTTTTAATGATTTCACCAGGAAATTTACCACATTTGGGTAAAGTATCCTTATATTTTTGGAGAAGCGTTTTGCGTGATTCGAGGAATAGCTGCTGAGACTTCATGTAAATAGCTATTTCCCTAATTTTAGCATTATTTATCTAAGGGGTTACACCCATAAAACTGATGTTTTATACTTTCCCTTTCCATTTCAGGTAACGCGACCGTTTTAACGATAACAGCATTTACGGTAGAAAGGTAAATTTTCGGCAAATGTCAAAGTTGAATAACATTTATATTATTTGAAGTAAACTTTCCTAATTTGGAACAAGAGTTGTGACAAAACATCGAATCTAAAAAAAATGTTTGTGGTTGATTAAAGCTGCAAAATGTAGATTTTGCAGACTCGTCTCATTTAGAAGCAGTGGAGCCACTTTTCGAATTATCCAAGCCATAACATATTTCCCATCTTAACTTTTAACAACATGTCATATCGTATCTTTTTATGGAATGCCATAACACAATATCACATGTCTTTTTGTTAAATTTTCCAGAAAAAAATCTAAATGATCAGCCCAGAAAGATACAAAGCATGTTGGTTTTATCCATTTACATTTTCCAGTTTCATTTCCTGAATTGAATAGATTAAAAGGGACGTCAAAGCAAATGACAGATTTTATTCTTTTGTTGAGAATAATTGCCTTTCTTTTTAATAGAATAAAAATATGTTTTCTTTTCCCAAAGGTTCTTTGCCATCATTTGGCCTTTAAAGAGGTAAGGAGAAAGTTCACGTTACCAAATATTTGATAATGCCCCATTCTTTTCTTCCTCTTGCAGTCACAAGTTGTCTCAACTTTCCCGAGTTGTGAAAATGGTCTTTGTGATTTGGATAACTGCCTTCAGTCTCTCATTACCCCAAGGGTATGCTCACACACTACATACATGTTTATTGGTTGCTAAACAATTTCTAATGAATGCTTTGCAAATGTCTCAACAGGGTTCAATTTGGATTGAAGGATGAAGTGAGTTTTCACAACTTTTCTTTGAATATGTAAATGCTTTGTGCTATTAGTTAATGATGAATTATGGTGAAAACAATGCCAACCTGTTGAGAGCAGACCAAAATTTCAATTTGTGATTAATTGTCTGCTTTCACTCTAGACAAATGACAGTTCCATGAAGGGAACAAAGAAAGCTAAATCATGTTTCAATCAGTTGCGATAAATATGTAAATGTCACTCTTGTGTTTTGCAGATGAGTAGCCACAATCCTGAAACGGTGCTTATCAAAGGGGCGTGGTGCACTCTTGTCCGAGAAATATTCCCATATGCATTCGAAATCTCAGTATTTGTTTTCTTTGTTGCGCCCATGTTAATTATTACAGGTAAGTATATACTTCCTCCATATAAAATTACATAAAAATAATATTTTAGTGCTGTACATTCTGATTGGGCTTAAACTGAGACGTTCTTCACGAAAGGGTCCTCTTAATCCCGAGCCCAGAACTTCCACGAGACATTCCCAAAGCCACGTAATTCGGATGCTTGGTAAGTACAAATTGATCTGAGGAGAAAGGATCACTTTCCTAATTAGCAAATTAATCACCTGTTGGTCGACAGTTGGGAAAGTTGAGTGGATTTATAAAGTGCTAAAACATTCCAACTTTGTCATTAGCGTTGGAAGTTCATGGTCATGAATGAACTAATTACATGCAGAATACTTTCTCTGCCTCTTATTGCAAGAAAGTTTGCGCCAATTTCCATACAAGTGGAGATTAGAATATGAGCTAATGAGCTGTGAAAGTTGTTAGGCTCGTGTAATTTAGAAAGCAATTTTGTTGTCCTTGTAAAGTATCAATGAATTAAGAAAATTTAGCCCAATGTAAGTATTCAGATTTAATGATTTTTCTTTACAGTTTGCGTCGTTGTCTGCTTTTTCCTAACTTGGGGAAGTTTTCAAAGCCAGCGATTAATGGCTTTGTACGGGAAAGCAGTGGGAAGGGAAAATTTGTCCAAAGTTTTCTTGACCATTTATGAAGGATTGACTCACGTCTCTGGGGTCCTCTACTTTTTGAGCACCTGTATAAATCCCATTCTCTGTAAGTTGTATTTTCTTGGAGAAGATTGACATTAAATGTTTCGATGTATTTCCATCAGATCACACAATGAGCAACAAGTTTCGTCAAGCTTTTAAGGTGAGGCATTTTAAAGTTGTGTATGTTATATTTAAGAGGCAAGTTGAGACATTTCTGAATTTTGTAACCTAAAAAGAGTAAAGATTCTATGAATTTTTACTCGAGAAGAATTTTCATTTGCAACTTTCACCTTTCACCAATCATTACGAAAATTACCAATTACTTTCATCAAAAGCCAAAGAACATTCTTTGCATGGGAATATTATATTATGCTTCTATCAAAATGTATATATATAGTAATCCGCTATTTAAAATTCAGGACACGTTTGGTCATCTTTGGGGTCGTCCAAGTCGGGGTCACCACAGCCGAACATACTCAGCCATCTCCCACTCCCGTCGATCCTCCCGAATGCTCCATTTCACAAGTACACGGAATCCATCAAATTCCCTCGTTCTTGCCAAAAACTCCCAACTTCGGAAACTTGATGAGGGCAACGGCAACGGGATGAAAGTTGAAAAATCTGGAGCAGAAATTGATATCGTGGATCTGAACGTTGTAGGCTCTAACTCAAACAACTATCATCACGGGAGGAATTCGAATGGGAAAATTATCAAGCCCTGCTCTTGCTCTGGAAATGATAAAATGATAATGGAAATTACCCCAAAGCCCGCAACTACATCATTGTCTAATAATTCTAAAAGTTCATTCGTGACGCGGACATACTGCCCCGTATGCGGGGGATCCAACAACACAAAGGACAAGGTGGCTAATGGGAAAGGGCGTGGGGTCACTTTTGGATTTTTGGGAAAGGCCAAAGCCCGACAGTTGTATAAAGATGATTATCTAAGTTGTAGTACTAATGATACCGCAATGACTCCATTGAACTCTAGTCCCGAAAAAGGATATGAAGGGATTCCACTGCATGATCTCAAACCTCATAATACTGCTAATGGGTAAGGAATTGCAATTGCATCTTAAATTATCACAGTAAACATAAATGAAATGGGTAAATGGATTTTCTAAATAGAAAACCTTCCCGATCTCTAATGAGACTGGACACTCCCAAAAAGTTTAAAAACGGGAAGCCTGGACTTCGAGCATTCCTTTGTCGCAAAATGGAAAATGGTGGAAAGTCAGTAAATGGGAGTTCGTCCCTTGTGTTGTCAAGTTCTGGCTATCACCGCCCTCCCTCTGAACCCTCAACTTACGCATCAGTCACAATTCTCCAGGATTCAAATGGAAAGCCCAAATCATTTATTTACAACAAGGAACGGAAGGGATCTGTTGGGAATTTGGGAGGTGCCCTTCCGCCAAATACTGCTCGAGCTACGAGTTGTACATCAATAGCAGAGTCCAACAATACAAACACGATTAGTAATAGCAGTCTCCAGGATTTGGACGAAGTGGAATTTACATCCGAAGAGTTGGCTGGCTACATGGCAGAATTGAATTTGCAGATCGAGTCTCCTCAAAATGTTTAGATTTAGCATTAGAATCTAGTCAAAAGTTTTAGTCAGTAAATGTGCTTGAAGCTTGTCAATTTAAGATATTAAAAAATGTTATTAAATGTGATCTTTGTAGCTGAAGATGTAAAGCTTTATTTTAAAATATTATGGAATTGAGAAACTGTGTGATTAAATGAGGACTGATTGTATCTATGCTTAGGAAAATTTATTTTTATTTTTATGATTTTGATACATTTTTATGAGGTTAAGAAAAGTATAAATCAAGATGTGTATATGTGATGATGAATTGTCATGATTTGCGTAGATAAAGTTTAATTGTGGAATAAAAATACCTAAAATGTCAATTATGTTTAGTCATCAACGATTTACGCACGCTGAAATTTATTATTTATTCACAGTGATTACTTCACTCGATTAGCTTCAATTGTCACCAAATTCTGAGAGTATTTGGAAATGGCTTATCTAATAAAGTTGCATGCAGATAAAGCTTATTTATTATCACTTCGATTGCCAATGATTGCCAACATGCCGATCACACATAACTTGACCCGATAAGAAATATATCGAGTGTCATACCTCAATTATACTCTGTCGTTTAGTTGTTTGGAAAAATATTTTAGTTAAGCTAGTCAAGTTTTCCTATATGGAATACATCCAAAGATGCAATTAAAACGTTGCATTCTAACACTAGTATTGACATTTACAGCGTCTTTATTTGTACAAAACGTTTTAGGTAAGTTTTTCCTTCAAATGGTTTTCTAATGTTGAAAACTTAAATAATCTACAGCGGACCTTCAGGATCCATATTTAAGTGAACTTGACCCTCCCATTCCCGGGGTTGATTTAGTAGGGAACGATTTAGTCGAAATATTGGAAAATATTCCCGAACTTGGACCATTACGAATTATAGAAATCTTAGTTACTGGTAAACATAACGCTTTAGTTTGAACTTGAGATTTTGTACACATTGACATTTTACGACAGATCCGTCGACGCCAGTGACGATAGATGAAATATTTCCTATAAATGAGAACATCACAGTCGAATCTGACGGAACAAGATTTTATTTAACCCTTTTGCATGGTTTCGATTATGAGCTCGAAAAAGAATATGTCGTAAGAATTAGCCACGGAGCGTCACTCTCAAATAGTTTCTTTATGACCGTGAACGATGTAAAAAAAACTTTTCATTTTATTTTATTCTTCATTTTTACATTGACTATTAAAAGGTTAATGACAACCCTCCGGTAATTACAAATGACCCACAAAGAGAGCTGTCGGATTTTTACAATGAAGGGGATCCATTTCCATCAGAGTTTATCACACGCTTGCAAGCCACAGACGGTACAGTTTAACATTTTATGGTATGTAATTATTTTGTAATTATTTTTCATGTTTCAGTTGATAAGGTGGACGAAAATGCGCTTAGATATTCCTTCAACGTGAGTATTTAGAAAAAATTATGGTGGTTTTATGTTTAATTCTTCATTTGCATATAGCATCTTATTGGAGAAGGAAATAGTCCAATTTTTCGAATGGATGCTATATCAGGAGAACTTTTTATTATCCAAGAACTAGATTACGCCGAAGCGTCAATGCATCGACTTGAACTCATTGTTAAAGTAATTTACCAATTAAAATCAGAGGATAGTATCTACATTTTATAAATCTGATTGTTAAATAGGATTCTGATGAAAAGTTCAATGCAAGTTTTCCGGTGACAATTAATGTCAGAGATTTGCCGAATCTTCCTCCAGTATTCACCAAAATTCCTCCGACATTGACTGTCGAAGAAAATACGGCTTTAGTAAGAAATTGAGTTTTACATAAAGAGTCTTATTGTAAATAACCAATTTTATTTTTTAGAATACAATCATCACAAAAATCGAAGCAAGAGACGGGGATTTGGCCTTGGGATGGCCAATTAAATTCGAATTAATCGAAGGTATCTATTTAGTTGCACGATTGCCTAATATATTGTCATAATCTAAACACATTTTCAGACCACGGAATAGAAGAGCAGCCAGACCTTAAATTTTTTGAGATGGACCCAAACACAGGAGACATTAAAATTATCAAGTTGATAGATGCAGAAGAGCTGAACCACTACGGAAATGATAAGCTGGTCTTTGTAATTACAATTGTGGCAACAGAAGTACCGGATGAAAGTGAATTCCCAGGATTTGATCCAGAAAGTATTCGCCAAGAGATAACCGTCAATATAAGAGATTTGGACGTATGTCTGTCTATACGGTTAAAAAGAGGCAGATTGAGACCATTAAAAATTCACATTTATTTAGGACAATTTTCCGGAAGTATGCATTATACCTCCTGATTTCACGACGGATGATGAAAGTTGTGGCCCAAATCAACAATACAGTATGTCAATCAACGAAGATCATTTAGGGATCATAGATTTGGACAAGGGATTTTACATTCGGGACATGGACCCTGTATGAATATCTGTATAAGAGAATTGGAGAAAGATGAATGGGAAATCTAAGTGTTAATTTCTTTTCAGACATATTCGTTTTCTCAATACACTGTTGATTTTGCTCCAAATGTGCATCAAAGATTAAAAGATGCATTTAAAATCCAACCCCAACAAGGGGCAGGGGTGACAGAATTTTCTGTCATGGTCAATGATCCAAATCAGTTGGATTGTGATGATGGTGATAATTTCTGGTATGACGAGAACTCTAGCCCAAGAACTCAACGGATTACGTTTGAAATTAAAAGTGGAGATGATGTGAGAGCAACGGCCATAATTGACGTTTCAGTAATAGACTTAAATGACAACGAGTGAGTGTGAAACTTTCTTCACAAAGTTATTTTATTTTTGGATTTATTAAATGTTTTTTTTCTAGCCCTGAATTCGATTTGGCAGAGTATCCAGTCAACATTTGTGAAAATGCTATACAGGGCGACATTGTTATGCAATTGACACCAGATTCTGAGGACCCTGACGTATGTGATAAAGCGTCACCTCCGAATGGACCTGTAGTAATCACTGCATCGGATCGGGATGTCACATCTCAAGACCTAACGTATGCATCAACGATATTAATTATTTCAATTTTAACAAATATCACACTTTCTCCAGATTTTCATGGTACTCGAGACAGCCTCCAATTGACATTGTGGATAATGGGGGAAATAGCGTGACGCTGAGAATAAACAGTGACATCAACTTTGACTATGAAAGATTTACTGAAGAAGTTTATGTTCTTCAAGTCAGTGACTCTTCTGGAAAAAGTGCACAAACTACCGGTTAGTTGATAAATTGACGTTAAATAAAATTATTTTTGAAGCTATATTATTTTTTTATTAAAAAAAAGTTCACTTCAAAATTCTGGATAAAAATGATCGGCAAATTGATCTGGAAGTGGTAAGCTCTAACTAAATGAAATATTTTCAAACTTAGAATCATGAAATGATCAAATGTTCTTTAGCCTGTGCGTCAAGTAACGATCCAGGAAAATATTCTTAACCCAGGTCGACCTATTTTATCAAACGTAATCGTAGCCACAGACGAAGATCTCAACCCAAATATCAGAGTTGAAATTAAATGGGATGAAGCAAAAGCTTACA
>JAQIXN010001813.1:0-15241 GCA_034698145.1 Proisotoma minuta
GTTTTAAAACATTCATAAGAAATTAATTCGTAAAAAGAAGCCGGAGATCTTAAAGTTAAGGTTAGGTAAATTATTTAAATAAATTTTAATGGCGATAAACCATCAAAAATGTATATAAATATCGGGAAATTCTTATTTTTTAGAAATTTTTTGATGCGAGTAAAATAAGAAAATATTTAAAAATCTCATTTGCTTGAAAATGTTAAAACATAAATACGCAAAAATCAAAGAATTATATTTTTAAACTAAACTTTGGCAAACACTGTTTTCCATTAATTCGTCTTTCTTTCAACACGTCAATTGAAGGCCATTCATAAAAAACTTTCCATCAAATTTAAGCAGGCTAAATTTGTTTTGACTCTTTCATTTATTTTCATTAATCTCCAGTCCAGTCAGCATTGAAATAGATTGGGATAAATATTTTGTAAACAGTTTACTTTAGGCAGCTGAGAAACACTGACCAAGTTTACATATTTTTCTATTTTCAAAATGTCCTCATTTCTTCGTCGTCTATCAAAGGCAAATCACGAGGGCGAGCTTCACGACGTGTTGCTAAATCTGCGACAAAATGACGCCGGGGACAAAATGGAAGAGTTAAACAGTTCTTTTGTTGGAAGGGACGCCGAAATTTACGCACCTCAGCTCGTGGCTGATTTTGAATGGGGCGGGGTCAATGAGCGCGTTTTGGACGCTGGATGCGGCACAGGCAAAACTGCATTTGCTTTTTTTCTCCCACAGGTAAATATTTAATATAGTAGTTTTACTCGGTTGTATATCCAATGATTTGAAATTCCATTTCACCAAATAACAAAATTAATGCCAGAGAAAAATGCAGCTCTTAAATTATCCGTTAATTGTGTAAAACTTTTCGCCATAAATAATTTTTTGGCTCATTCACTTTAATAGATGAACAACAACGTGGTTTTGCTGTTATCATATTTGATTCTATAAACTTAAATGATTTGTCTAAATGTCACGCCATTCTTATATTTTTTGATATCTGGCAGACCATAATTCATAGCCAGACCATAAAGCATGGCGTAAAGCATCGTATAAATGCTCAAATTTAGGTTTACCTCCATGATTCCCATCTTTATTGCGTGGATAATTCCGAATCGTTGATTTCGTACGCGACGATGAAGTACCCTCATCCTTCAGTCACTTACGCAGTCGGCGACGTCCTCAGTCAAAATTTCCCTTTCAAATATCTCTCTTTTGACAAAATATTCGCTCTCCACTTTCTCCAATGTGCAAAAGACAAACGGTAAGCTACTCCAAAGTTAACCTAAAGAAGAAGTATTTAGATATACAAAAAATTCAGACGTATCAGAATTTAGAATTTTGAAACCAAATTAATGACAAATTTGAAGTAGGGACATTTTTCATCTTTATAAATCTTAACCCTCATTCAAATTTTTTTAATTCGATTCTGACGTCAAATTTTCACATTTATAATTCATTCAATGTTGAACCTTTCGTTCTTTCAAACGGGCACACTTTCCATTTCAATTAATTTAGATCAATAAATGGGTATTTAAATTTGAAACTCGTTCTCCATTTTTAGCCTTGCGTTAAGCCGATTGCTTGAGCTTTTACGACCTGGAGGGCAACTCGCTCTTATTTTTGCTACAGATTTCTACTGCGAGCAACTAAACTTCCAGTTTTCAAAAGAGGATAAATGGAAAGAATATTTTGAGGTCTGAATTTTATAAACAGATTTTCGATGCTCTGTTCATTTTAAATATAATTATGCATATTTTGGACAGGGTGTCCAAAGTTTGGAAGAAGAAGAGGAAAACAATTCAAAGGCAAAATACCAGAAAACTTTGGAGCAGTTGGGACTTGAAATCTTGAAAATAAAAAGGGAAAGTCTGAGCTATTCTTTTCCCAGTCTGGAGAAAGCTGTCAGTAAGTAATATTTTTGTGGCATGAAATGAAAAGAGAAATTGCGGAACATTTCATATCTGCATAAAAAGTTTTTGCATAAAAAATCTTTTTCATACTCACTGTAAGCATTCTCAATGATATTTCTAATCGGTGACTTTGGGACACAGCTAATCTTTAGATTGAGATCCTTCATTAAAATTTTGAAAGTTCTACTGGCGTCAAACCTTGACAAATTAGTACCAAGGATGTAACGCTTCAAAACATATCTTAGGAAAAATATTAATACAAATCCTCAAGCATGTAACAGACTTTGTGACATACGTGTCCAAAGGAAAATGCAAATAAAAATGTAATTTTATTACTTCTACATTTCTTCTTTTCAAACTTTAAAATAACTTATATTTATAAATAATCCTTTTTTTTCGTTTTAAATACAGTGGATTTAAAAAATATATATATATTTAAATTGCAGACTACTACATGAAAAGCAGCGGTTGGGTCAAAGGAATCCCCGCAGAACTTCAAGAGCCCTTTGAAATCTCCGTTGGAGCAAAATTGAGTTCAGGTCAAGAACCAAGCTCCCCTTTCACATTCCCTTACAATCTGCTTTACGTCGTTGCCCGAAAACCGGGGTCAACTGACAGCAATGGACATAGACACAAACACAAGAAATTGAGGGACAGGTTCTCATTGCCATAAAATACTCGAGTTAAATTGATTTATTTTACATTTAAAGTTTAAGACTACTATGATTTAGAATTAAGACTAAAATTGTTTGCAGTTTTATAGAATAAAATTTCTATTCTATGTCTCAATTTTTCCTTAATTTATGTTTTTTGAAAAGTAAAATTTTCACACAAAAAAAAGTAGCATACTATTTGGATAATTTGAGCTTTTCCCAATGTAATTAATTTACTATCTCAAAAATTTCAAATATATTTCCTGGCGTTGAAGTTTTATATTTGCAAAAAAATCGCTTGTACCAATCTTTGAAACTAGCCAAAATATGTTTGTCTTATTTCAGATCTTTCAATTTCAACAATCACAAAAATTACAAACAGTGCAAACTAATTTTCAATTAGTTAACAATTCAATTTTTATTCAAATGTTTGCTAACTCAATTACATACATGTATTAAATTTCCAACATAAATATTTTAACAATTTTAACCAAAAAACGTTTACATTATTAGCACTTTTAGCCTATTTATTTTTAAGCATTCGCTTCCTTGTTTTTTCCAATGCTTTGCGGTAACTAAACTGCGCCTCTTTAAAACTCTTCTTCTTTTTGGTTTTGATTTTATGCTTTAGCATCATGAAATTCTTTCCCTTCCGCTTTTCTTTGTTACTGGTGCTAGCAAATGGATTCATTTTGCCCTTGCGCGAGCCAAATTTTTCCCGTCCTTCTTGTCCGGCGCGTACAGAAGCCAGCCGAGTTTCCTTGTCATGACGCCGTTTACTATGAATATTTTCAATGGCGGAGAGATCGACGAGCTCTGCAATTTGTTCTTGGCTCTTGGCGAAAGCTTCAGAGGCTTTGCGTTTTTTGGCTGAACCTTTCTTTGCGGCCACGAGCGTCTTTTGAAGCTGGAGCTTTTCCATTTTTTTGAAATCCTCGTCAGTTAAAAGAGTGGAAGAGAGAAGAGCTTTTGCGAGCTCAGCGCGGGCGGCGGGGTCCAAAGCTGAAGCTTCTGATTCTGTTTCCTCGTCTTTTTCGCCAGTATTTTCCTATAAACATGAATTTTAATTATTTAAAGAAACTAAATTACGTGCTATTCATGATTTCAATATATAAAATGATATTCACAATTTTTCACTCAATTTCTAAAATCATTTTAAATATATTAATTATTTCCTACCTCATCATCTTCCTCCTCGTCTTCATCATTGTCACTCCCTTCTTCCTCTTCGACATCCTCCTCCTCCTCACTCCCTTCATCCTCATCGTGTGACACATTAACCCACTCCTCTCCCTCTTCATCGTCTTCCTCATCTCCACTCATTTCTTCCTCGCCTGGTGCCAAAATCAGCGCTTCAGCTCCAGGAATAGTCTCTTTCGCCTCAATTTCCCCAAATGCCTTATCTCTTCTTTCTAAATCCCCCAACATTGGTTTCCCCTTGTCCTTTTTATGAAGAAGTCCGGGGGCCACGTCCCTAAACATGTGGATAAGCCCGCGCGCTGCCATCATCACAGCTTTCTCTCGATAACCTGAAACCAAAACAAAATATTGATTAAACTATTGGTGGTCTACAAGATCCTAAAAATCTTAATTATATAATCAATACAATTTACTAACCTTTATATTGCGTTAAATCCTGTAGCAAATCTCGCGACATTGCCAACGGCGCTCGGGCACAAAGCTCTTTTATCGCATTCAGTCCCACTGCCATCACATCCCCCGAATTCCGCTCAGTGACAAAATTATTCGCGATTGTGCTCACGACACATTCGATTGCGTCAGGCGGGACAAGGTCATGGGCTGCTTGAGCAGCAAATTGTAGGATTTTCGTCACCTCCTTTTGATGGGGTTGAAGGAATCGTCGAACGTAGGGATAAAAATTTAGAAGAATCAGCTGATGAATACCAATCAACCGAGAAATTAGGTCAAGGGTCATCAACTTGACTTCAAACCGCTCATTTGTTGATTCCAACTGCGAAAATAATTTTTCAGCAAATCCTTGAGGGTCATGGAGCAAATGGAGAGCGGAAAAATTGTAGCTCGGCGCTTTTTCCTTGCGGCGCTTCTTTTTCATGGATTTTGTGGCCTTATCCAAGTTTTTCTCGCGCTTCCTACTCTTCTTGTTGAATCGATTTGCCATTGCGACATCCTTTGCTGAGGGACCGTCGTCATCTGAACTTTCTTCGTCATCTTCCTTCGCCTCATTACTCGTTAGAAAGAACTGTAGAGCGGTGACGGACACTTTTGTCACTTTTGAGAACACAGCCGCCCCAATAACATTTACGGTTTTGGCATCGTTCCAAATATTCTTGCGATAGAGTTGGATCATAATGTTAAGGCTCATTTTCGTGGCTTTGACGTTGCTATCTTTAATCATGGAATACATGAAGTTTTGAAGAACGGTATTCACTTTGTTGTTTTTGTGCTTGGAGTTGACACTTTTGACGTCCGCGATGATGTGCGTTTCCAAATATTTCCGGAGGCGTCGATCTTGACAATGCAACAGGCGAAAAAACAAAGGAAGTAGGGCAACGGGCTCTAGCAAATTCTTGTTCCGCATCAGAATCAGAGCTCTGGCCAATGATAGCCGATTTTCGGAATTAAGTACACTTCCGTATTTCTCAAGAGCGTCCATAAGGGTCTGGGGATACGTCGCCAATTGGTCAGGGTAGATGGACGCCACTTGGGCCAAGAAAATTAGAAGCTCGTCCAGTTCTTTGGAGTATTCCGAAGGATTTAGGAGGAAAATGGCGAAAAGGGAGCGGAAATGTGAAAGTTGAGAGGCGAATTCTTCTTTATAACTTTCGCCATCTCGCTTGATAAGGTTTTGGAGTTGGGGGAGATTTGTAGGGAGTTGATTGTTTGGGCGGCGGCTTTGCGACATGTCGAAATCTGTAAGAAAGTAAAATATTAGTTGACTTTTATGGGAGTATATTATAAATAAATAATTATGTCACAATTATTTAAAAAATAAAGTTAACCGTTATTTACCTTATTTGAAGCCAATAATTAAATATGTGGCCAATTATCACTGCAAAAATTGGATAATTTTAGCTAAATTGATTAAATCACTGATTAAAGTCTTTTTTAGCCAAAATCTTGAAAATTGTAGTCACAAATTAGCAAACAGCTAATAGTCGATAAATTATCAAAGCTAACCACTCTTTAAATCCACCAATTAACTAATTAATCAATTTATAAATCAAGGCAAAACTTTGGTAGTGCAAAACGCATGGTAAATTTAAATTCTTTGCTTCGCGCTCTGAACATTCTCTGATATTTGAGACAATTTCAATTGAAGAGACATTTTGTCAAATATTTCGACATGTCGCAACGACTACTAGTCATTCTTGTCCTTTGGGAATTTTTGTTCACTAAATATGGCATCTTAAAGGAACAATTCAACAAATAAAATATTCAAAAACAACAAAATGATAAAATGCCATTCTATGAATTCAATGAATGTACTTTAAAAGACGCTTATGAAAAAGTTCAAAATTTTTGGTTGCGAATATTGACATATTTGTGACCTAAACGTTGGGATGTCAAGTCCCAGGTAAGATTCTAAAATGGGCTCTAAAGGTCGACAGCTTCCAGGTCCAAATTTTTTTCAAACTGCATTCCATTCCATGCAATATTATGAACTGCAAATAACCTAGAGAAATTTTTCAAATTTTGGAACTTGCTTTTAAGTGAATAAATGTCAATTTATTTAGATTTTTTAAAAATCATTTTAAATCAAATTTTAAATCATGTTTATTAATTTTAGTCAAGCTTTATTTAAAGTAAAGGTGTTTGTATGTCATTCAATTCCCTTGTTGTTGTATCATTGTTTTCTTAAGTTAAACAATTATAGAGTCAGTTAATCCATTGTTCAAAGTTTAAATGTATTTAAATAAACCTTAAACCCAATGAAAGGGAAATTAGTACTAGTTTATAACAAGTCGGCAAAATGTTTAGGTTTGTTATAATTTCTGGGCTATTGCTAAATATTGTTTGTGGCGAATTTGTAGAGAATAAAATATATTTTGATGTTTTAATTCCTCCTGAAGTGAATCCTAATCATGTAAGAAAACAACAAATTCTCTAATTAGAGAATTTGATTTCTCTAAGCCACGCTTGTACTTTGTTAGACAGATCAATACATAAGCAGCTACCTTAACATAGAAAAATATGGGACACGATATGTGACTGGATTTAAGCCCTTAATCCCTCGTCATCATAACGTCCATCACATGCTCCTTCACACTTGCGGCGAAATGAATGGAGACGAACTTTCGTGGTAAGTCAAAGATAACTGTGACTTTGCATATGAATTTCATATTATGAAAACGGACATTATATATAATATTTTAGGGTTTACTTTATAATACTTAAAATTTCAGCCGAAGCTTAAAATTTGTTATTCTAGCATTTTAATGGGTGAAATGAAGGAATCAAAAATCCCGAGAGAATTTTTGAGAATTACAATGTAATATCGTGCATATGCATAAACCACTAAATGTTAAATTAATGAGCGTGTCACTATAAATTGGGAATGTTTTAGTCTTGTCTTGATATCGTAAAAATTTGCAGTGGTGTCGGAATTCCAAAAATTATTCCTTAAAAAAATCCCTTTTCATAGTAATTATCAAAAATAACCATTTTAGGGACTCAGCAACTGATGAGGGAAAATGTAACGACATGAGAATTATTTTTGCTTGGGCTCGCAACGCTCCTGGGTTTTCTTTGCCTGACGATGTCGCTTTTCGACTAGGGAAAAAATCCAACATCAAGAATTTTGTGCTAGAAGTTCACTTTGCTACGAAAGGGAATGTTCATCCAGTTGGAATACGCGTCGAAACGATTAAACAAGAGTAACAAAAATTGCCTTTAAAATTACAATTTTATTATAATTTGAATCCCTTAAATTATACATAGACCTAAATACTTTGCGGGGATGATGCTAATGGCAAAAAATAATTTGGAAATACCACCACATGCCGAAAGTAAGTCAATTATGTATGCGAGGGGATGCTTAAAGTTACAAAAATTGATTCAACAATCTAGTTTTAAAGTTCATCTTCGAAGCCAACATGTCGAATTTCAAAAATCGTCTTGTCTGTAGTATATGTGTAGAATTTCCGAATTGTTTATACAAATCAAGACCGCATTTTGAGAATTTTTTATAAATATTATTGTTATAGGACTGGCACGCCGATATAAAAACTTTCAATTTTGAAGTCTATATTATTAATTCAGGTTTGTACTTCTTTAAGTTTCTTTTGTTTTCTTTACGCTGACTGTGTTTTAGCCATCCTTAAAATTTTACCTGCCGTCAAAATTGTTACTGGAGTCATTACAGATAAATTGGAATAAATGGCTCGAGCCATCAGAATACAAATTCCTTAAATACTGATCGGTTTTTGTAACAACATCACAACCGTCAAACTCTGAAAAATATATATTTTAATTCAATCTACAAAAAAAATTAATTTAGAAATCACTGGAGATATTAGCTGCCCACTTCCAACCCCTGACCCCATAGTACCTTTTGCATATCGTGTTCACACCCACAAATTAGGTCTCGTCGTTTCGGGATACAAAGTGGAAAATGGGCCCAAACTCAAATTCACGTTGATTGGAAAACGAAGTCCACAATGGCCGCAATCATTTAATTTAATTAAAGATCCGTTGCAAGTTAAAATTAGACCTTTTGATGCCCTTGCAGCTCGGTGCACTTATTCAAGTCCCAGAAATGTGACCACGACCTCGGGCCCAAACGGAGGGGATGAAATGTGCAATTTCTACATCATGTTTTATACAAAGGTGACTATTACAATTTGATTATAAAAATTGATGAAAGTATAGCAAAATCCAAATTCTACTCGTTTTGACCGAGATTAAAGTATTTGTGTGATTGTGAATATAAAACCTACAGAGCAGTGTACATGTAGCCCGAGTCAGGGATTTATATCTCTCTAAAGGGAATTTTCCTACCCCACCATTTCTAAACTGCTTGACCGATTTTGCCCATCTTCGAACTCGACTCCTAATTGTACCCCATAAACAAGTTTGCAAAATTTGGAGCCGATCGGTCAAACCATTTAGGCTGTAGAAGTGCTCAGACGGACGGACGGACACGATGGTTACATAAGCCCTGACTCGCGCTAAAAATTTGATACATTTTACTAAGTAATTTTAAAAATTCTTCGAGGAATTAAATTTCTTTATTTTTTATAAATTGAGGACTAAATTTTGAGATAGCAAAACTTAAATTTCCACCGTAGTTTTAAGAATTAAGCCTATTTTAATATATTTCGTCGAAATTCAATCTAAATTTGGGTCCCTTGTATGCTCCCAATTACATGTTTAAAACATTTGTACAAATCGAATATATATGAATACCTAATGTAATAATTACATGTAATTATTTGTAATTATATATAATTACATATCTGTATTCATTTAGAGCAGAAAAACTCGGGATCATTTTTTAGTTTGTGGAGGGCATAATCTTCCCGAGTTATCAAACGACTTCCCAGAAGACTCAGATATTCCATTGAAAAGAAATTTGACGCTTGAAAAGATGGCGGAAATTGAAATTGATGACCAAGGGTCGGCTGTGATTTCACTAATTATAAGTGGAGTCAGTCTACTTCTCATTTTGTTCCTCGTTGTTCTTTGGATTATGGAAGGTAATTTGATGCATATGAAAAGATATTTTACTGAAAATTTATATCCGCACATTCTCTATATATAATCGAAATTTTATTTTTATTATTGGATTAACAAAATTAAATGCCCTCCCCAATTTTATTAATTATAAAGGAAAATGTTTGGATATCAGATTTTCTTTAAAACATTTAGCGTAAAAGCTACAATTTATGTTTTTTTCTATCCAGTTAAATGTGTTGTATTAAAAAGAATTCATCCAAGATTGGAAGGATTTAAGGAAGTAGCGACCGAAGACAATTAATTCACTGACGTTATAATACATTTTGAAGACTCACACATTATACCGAATCGGTATTACCGATAACATTTGTGTCTTCACTTTGTTTTTTTTTTGCTTTTGAAAAAATAAAATAGCATTAAAATAAAACGTTGTAAACGTTGGGACCAGCTCGCCATAGAATATAAGTGACTATTAACAAAACATAACCGCATGTCTGGGTCATTTGACCCGGACCATTTTGCCCCGGACTACTTTGCCTCGGACCACTTTGCCCCGCTTTGATCCTATATGGGGCAAAGTGGTCCGTGACAGACCGACGGACGGACAGACATGCATGACCAGAGCAATAGCTCTCCAGGTATGGCGAGCTAATAAGGAGAATATGAATATGTAAAGCTTCACCGTTAATAAATATGTTTTCAAAATTTTGATAGGGTTTGAGTTTACAGGTTGACGCACAATGCCAAGGATAGATTTAACGCTGATAAGTTTTTGGTCTGTAATTTTTTTTGGAAAGCAGTATTCCCAAATTAAAATTAATTTCAACTTATAGTATACACCGATTTTCATAAAATTCTGCTAAACAATAAGATTCTACGGGGGTGATTCAAACTTTGAATGAACTTTGAACTTTGTGGGATTTCTTGTCTTTGAATTTCAAAGACAAGAAATCCCACACCCAATTTAAAATTGAAATTAAGAATTTTAAGAGATACGTTCGAGTTTGATGCCTTGTTCGATGTAATATCCATAAACTTCTACTACTTGATAAATATTTACAAATGCAGACTGTTATAGTTGTAAGTTGTAATCGAATAATACTTATCAATTAACGGATTAATTAGCTTGAATTGACAATATTAATGATTCAAAATCTTTACAAATAATTAACCGAGGAAATTATTTGTGATACAAAACTATAAGTAATGTTTGATTTTAATACAAAATATGTCCTCGTCAGATTCCATAAAACAAAGTCTAAAATTATTTTCTTAATTTGGGAAAGTTTGACGTCTAACATTTTTTTCTAAATTTGGGGAGGGTTTTATTAAGTTTGAATAATTAATTGCAATCTTATTCCCAAGAAATTTTCTAAAAATGTTTGCGTGTAAGGGGTGAATGTTGAATGTATTGTAATTATTGGGCCAAAACGTATTATTCTTTCCTTGCCATTGCACTCTTTTGTAAGTTATCTTTCATGTAGACAGACAAAACTGATCACTTTAAGTTACATGTCTAATTTAAGTTATCAAAAACCAATTTAAAAGTACCACTAATACCAGTAAATAAAGTAAATAAATATTGTAAAGTTGAATGACAACTTTGGAATGAACTTTTGTAAATTAACTAAAACTTTGTTGGGTTAGGACAAGTTTATAAAAATGCGGATGAGCTAAAACAAGGTAATAAAATAAAATTCCTGCAAAGCAATGAAATTTTTCAAGTTTAAATTATAAGATCACTGACCACTCAGACCTCATTCGCAAATATTCTTTGCAAAAAATACAAAATGTTAAAAACTTTCTTAATGATTTTGACCGCGGTCGTGACCGCAAACGCCGTAATTTATCATGACGGCGAAAATGAAGCAGTTGTTATTGATGGTAAGTTCTATTTTTAAATTAAAAGTCATTTAAAAGTTGCTTAAAATTCCAGACACAATCAGCTTTGACCCAAATGACGTGGACGAGTCTGTAGTGACGACATTGCGTCCTGAGGGCAGTTGCGTGGCTACCTCAGGAGCCACTGGAAACTGTCTCCCATATGCAGAGTGTTATCCTTACGCCGAGCTATTGGTAGTTGATAACTATTTAGGAGAGCTGATGAACTCTACAGAGCCTTGTAAAGAAGGTAGACAAACTTTTTTTAAATTGAGATTTATGGATATTTTTAATTTGTGGAAACATGGGTATTACAAAATAATAATCGCCGGAGTTTAAAAACATTTAACAAAGTAAGGAAACACTAATTGTCAATTGAAAATTCAAAGTTTGTATATACAAACTTTACGTTATGGTATGGTTTCGTGTTTGTTTAAAAATAGACCATAATTACGTCAAGGTTTGAAGTCGAATTATTAACATAAAAAGGTTGAGGGGGATTCAAAATAAATAGGTATTTGGAGATAGTTAAAAAAGATTTTTTTTAAGATTGATCTTCTGACAAGGCATTTCAACTTCCATGCGCACATACATATGTGCAATTACGATAAGGGGAGCTATGGAAGTTGAAATGCCTTGATCTTCTGATATCAAAGGGAACAAATTGACACTGTTCCAAAAAGGCAGTTTTGTCACTTTTGCCACAGTTTTGCCACAGGTAGTGACGAAATTTGTCCAAGTTGATGAAATTCATTTTAAATTGAGTTTATCCATACAGAAATGTAAACAGGACAAAACCAATAAAGCCATGCTATATTTGCTAATTTTAACAGTAAAATAAATCATTCCAGAGCCTGGAACAGTCTGCTGTCCAAACTACAGTTATCAACGACTTCCAGCCAAAAGGCCGAGCATTTTGCCTCAATTTCCAAAGCCAACTGGAACCACGCCCACAACGACGACCCCTAAAACCACACCCACTACAAATACAACAGAGCCAGAAGAAAAGAAAAAGAGGAATTGCGGAAGCTACGAGATATATACTGATGACACAGTTGTGGGCGGACGGGACGCGAAGAAGGGAGAATTTCCTTGGGCGGTAAAATTTGTTATTATGCATAAAGAAAAGGCCTTTAAATTAAGGAAATTCAAACTCCTCGGGAATTTTAAGAGTAAGATGTGTGGATATCTGAATATTCTTAATTTTCTTGAAATCCCTTTTCACATAAATCCCTTTTACAAACCTCCAATATATTATTGAAAAATCCTAAAATTTAGGTGGCGTTGACAAATAGCGGCCGACAGTTTTGCGGTGGTTCACTAATAAGCAAAAATTTTATTTTGACGGCTGCGGTATGTTAATAATTTCATACTTGTTATACTTAAACAATTGTTGAAATTCTGATTGCATTTTAAACTTTCAGCATTGCGTCCAACAGTAAGATTTAAGACTCTAATTTTAACACTTGAAAGCTTTATGCAGAAAGCAATAAAAGTAAATTGGATTTAGATTAAGAGACGCTTCCGGAATTCGTGTTGTCCTCGGAGGTCACAATTTGGGGTCAACAGAGAGGGGCCGAGAATCCAGAACTGTTTCCAGAATTCTTTATCATCGGGATTTCTCAATGAATCATCTCGTAAACAACAATTGCTAAATTTTAAAATCTCGCTTTGCCTTTTGGTCTTTTGAGCTAAAGGTTAAAACTAACAAAATTTATTTAAAAATTTATTTAAAAATTTATTTACTTAAAAAATGCTTGCTTCTGTCTTAAAATTTACAAGATTTGGCCATGGCCAACAGCTTCCATTTGCATAGCTTTGACGCAGTTAACAGTTCTTTCAAAAATAGGGGAAAGAATAATGAAGCAAATGAAAGAAGCGTCCGCTAATATTAAATCTCGAACTTGTCATTTGCTCTTAATTACATATTTCACAAAACACTTTGTTTCTAACTTTGAGTACTAACTAATAGACTCACAAGGTTTAATTTGTTTTCAAAAAACATATTTTTTGTGTGTACTAAATTCCGCCATATTCTTGTTTTAATTTTTTTCGGATTTGTACAACAACAGTTGTTCTTGCTTGCAACTGGTGCTTTCTTGAGTTTAATCATCCATTTATTTTTCTCCTAGCGAAACGACATTGCACTCTTAAAACTTTCCACCCCCGTCGAATTTACGCCCTCCATTCAACCAATTTGCCTCAATACGGAAGAACTAACTTTCACCGAAAAAGTTGAGCTCGCCGGATGGGGAAAAACTGGAAATAACGGCTATCCTTCAAAGATTCTAAAAACTGTTCGAATGTCCCTTATTTCACCAGCCGATTGTCGAAGAAGATATCAGGGTACAAATGCCCCCTCAATGACCAAGGGGATGATTTGCGCAGGAGAAACAAGTCCGTTGAAAGATGCTTGCAGTGAGTTTACAAATTGAAGTTGCGAAATTTGAATATAAATTCTGAGTTGTGTTTATCTTTTGTAGATGGAGATTCTGGTAAAATTTATGATTTTCGGAGTTAATTAGGATTGAATTAAATTAAATTAAATTTAGGTGGACCCCTAACACTTAAAGATGGAGATGCCGCTCGTCAAGTTGGAGTGGTAAATAATATTAGCTTGATCATACATGTATTTATTGAATTTGTTCTTCTACTTGTCTGTCAGCAACCTTGTCTAGTCTTTTTAAAAAAAACTTCAAAATTGATCGTGAATGAAACTTTGCTTGACCTAAATGAAGATTGCTATTTAAAATGTGCATCAATGGACATCATTGATAAAGAGACATGTCCATTTGACATATTTGAAATGAGGTTCTGATACCAGCTAACTTTTGACCTCAGAACAAAGTTGGGGGATAAAAAAGCCAAGTTGTCGTGAACATTTTTTTGCTACATTGTTACTTCTATTAAATTTGTTTACGAATAATTTATTTTTGATCGAAATTAAATTAATTTCAGGTGAGCTGGGGAATTGGCTGTGGAGAAAAACCAGGTAGCTTAAATTGCAATGTTATTTAGGGTCTGATTAATAACTGTTTGTTTCAAGGTGTATACACATTGGTTTCCGAGTATTTGCCTTGGATCACGAAAAACTCCAAATAATTTTTCAAACTCCAAACTCCAAATATAAGAAATTCTAGCTCAATTTGTTACCTATAACTTATTGGAAATAAATTTTGTCATCAAAGTATAACTTTTTAATATATTAATTCCTACAAAGCATGACGCGATTATTAAACACGGAAGTTTAAATTTAAATGTAGTCTTGAGAGGCAAGGACATAAAATAAATCCAGACAAGTTTTGGGTACCTCTGGCCTAAAATTTAAATTTTAAAAGTGGTTTACTAAAACTACCGTTGGTTGCTGGTATTCGGCAATAAAATTGTTTTCATTTAATTTAACAGGATTTATTTTAGAGCCTGAACTTGATAAATTAAATTAGTCTTTTCTCATGTTTTGAGGAGAACAGACACAAAACGCAAATTAAAATGAAGATAAGTGTTTTAACGGTTTTCACAACGTTTGCATTTTGTTCTGCAACAGTTTGGAACGCTGAGGACGCTTTGATATTGGAAGTTGATGCCATTGGTAATTTTAAATTTCACATTTGCTTACTGTCAAAATTAGCCAAAAAATATCGGGCAAAATTTAAGCCAAACGAAGGCAATTGAAAAATGAGTTAATTGAATAAATTTTAACTAAAAAAGGAAAATACTAGGTATTAATTAGTTTACATATTTACAATGGGTTTGGAGGGACAGAGCCGATGAACAATCTAAAATCTAAATTGCTGCTCACCATTTCCAAATTATTTTAAGGGCCTCGATCTTTTACATCAAAATATTTACTTTTATTCTTAATCAAAACAAGATTGTGTAAGTATTTACTTATTTTTGCATTATTTCACAGTTTTTATAATATAATTAAATCGAAAGCTATTTTAACATTGTTGATTCTGTTGAAGCAAAGAAATTGAGGAAATGAATAAGACGTACAGATTTTTAAGTTTTCCCCTAGCTTCATAAATCATAACCAATATTTAGTTAGTTAATGCCCATCAACCCTTATTGCATAAGGGTTAATGAGCAAAGATCAGCTGTTTCAAAATTTTCATACAAACTTGATTTAAAAACCAT
>JAQIXN010001814.1:0-15224 GCA_034698145.1 Proisotoma minuta
AAGATATTTTGAGAAAACTAAAAATTCAGTATGGAGCTGTAGTTGCCTACATACTTTGCTGGCAGTTCAACAACAGAACGTCGTCATACGCAGCTATTGACCTCTCATTATCGTTAACAGCAGACATTTTCATCCAAAATCCCAAAATTGAGTAAGCCAATTTTGCGCACGTCATGAAGAAATGACAATCTCTGGCGATATATGTATCATTAAGAGAAAGTGTTATACGGATCGGTCAATGTTTCATTGAACTGAAAAACGTCGACCCTTTGTATACAATTTAGAAATAATAATGAGACTGTCCAAAAAGAATTGGATTCAAGGGGAGAAAAATGAAGCTAACTAACGGTACATTCACACGATCAACTTGAAAACATTTCAACTACATATATATTTTTGGATGGTTGGTATTACCAACTTGGTAATATAGGATTTGTGAAATAGAAAGGGGAAATTGGAAATATAAATCTAAATGAGTGTAGAGATGCTCTTAATTAGGGAAATAACGAATCTCATTTTAGCTGAAGGACCTCTTTAAAAATATTTTCTAGTTCATTATATGTAGCTTCTCAATTGTGGTGAAGTGTTATCCAAATAAAAAAAGTTGCTATTTAGACATTAGTTTCAAACGTGATGACAGAGAACTTGTAGTCCCAAAATGATTCATTTCCTTCCAACTTTCTCATCATTTATTTTATCCGTAAAATTCATTTTGTGAGCCTGCCATGAATTTAGAAAATCAGGAATGCCGATCTTGCTTGCAGTATAAATCCTTCAACCGGATACGCTTCATCAAGCTACGACTTAAAATGAGCGATGGACATGCTACTCGTCTTGACCATTAGAACCTCAATACTTGAGTGAACACGCTTGATTTTTCATTTCCCCTCTTATTTTGCTTACTTATACTTTTGATCGCTCATATCATATATAGCAAAGTCCAGCTTAATATAAGTGGCCATCAAGGTACATCAACATCCCATTACTTCTCCGACAAAAATTCCATCAATTTTCCAATTTTCAGCATTTTATGATTATAGAATGGATTTAAACTTTAAGTCTTAAAGTGTACTTATAATTGAATTCTGAGCAGCTCTCACATATGTCGCTGTAAAAAGATTAATTCAGTGAGGTCCGGACGCTGAATGATTTTTACGACTATATTTTTTACAAAAAAAATGAAATTGACCGTTATCTTAACATGAGAGGGGCAGTCTAATTAAAGATCATGCAATCGTTCATGATTTTATGGTTTAATCATTTATTGGTCCTGTTAGTCATAATTGCACTCTTAAAAAACTAAACGTCAGTGAATAAATCAGGTCAAATATCCAGAAGCCCAGAATTTGAATTGTAATTTGAAAAGTATAATTAAGAACACGAACACCTCTAGCATTTAACATAACTATTTTTATACTAATAATTATACCTCAATTTATCGTAGATTGAAATACATTTTTTTTTAAAGATGTGATATTCAACAACTGCTGTTGTATGTGCACGAATGCCTAAAAAATATGTAAACGTTATCTGTCATTTTTTGACTCTAGTGTAAAGAGAACCATTTGTTAAAATTTAGGAATTGTATCGGAAACCTACATTTCTCTTATGACAGGAGAAAAGTTTGTCTGAAAGGCGACTTGAGAGGACACAAAGAAGCTGACAAATTTACATGATTTACGAGGTTTATATCTACAATGGACATTGAAATGTGAACTAACTGTAACACTCGTACCTTTTTCTATTCACAAAATACGGTGATAAATGATGTTTTTTTCGCAAGGAAGTGACCAGCACTTCACACTTGCATTCTGAAAACATTTGTCAAAATTTCAAAGTATATATGCATTAGTGTATAAACAATATGATTCTGAGCTACAAGAGAGAATTGATATCAAGCATTGCTTGTTTACGGATCCTCTGCTTTGGGACAAAATCCTTTTTAGTATCACATTGGATTAGAACAAATGTTTTATTTATTCAATGGTTGTGACACCCTCAAAAGTTTTGCATGGTCTAGGAGGAGGCCTCATTTATTCCAGAATTCAGAATTGGAGAAAGGCTGAGTGTTTCATGTCCGATGGAATTCTCCAGAGTGGAAATGTCTTTCGAGATGTCCTCGACTTGGAATCCAAATTCCGCTTGACTTGAACCAACTTGCCCTTCCGTTGGAGAAAGTCTCTTTAGCCGATGATATAAACCAAATAATTTTTCAAGTCGACAGAGAACAGAGTGGAAGAGAAAAACCAAGTTACAGGCTCCATCCTTCTTTTTAGACAAAGATGTTGGTTGTTCAAGTAGCACCACCGACAACTAAACTGCGTCTATCATTACATCACAATTTAACGTTGTAATAGTCTAGCTCAACCCTTTCGTTTCCTCTGATAAATTGTGGATGCATTTACCTTCTTGGAGAGAGAATAAAGATATTTTTTTTTACCCCCTACTACTGAAATAAAAGTGTGAAAGAGAGGCGTTGCAGGATATCATCATGCATTCCTCGCCCATGAAGCAGCATATTCTTCCAGCCTTGTGGTTTAAAAAATATCTTTTACTTTGATAAAATCTAGCTGGATGTGATATTCCCTTGTCTCCTCATCTATCAACTAAATGTTCTCAACTCCCAATCCTACTTCGTCTCTCTCTTTGCATCCAAAAACTGCCACAAGGAAAATACAGTAAATTTCCATGTATGTATGTGAATGTTTGGGTGAATATATTGAAAATAATCATCAGTCTCTCTTTCTCCCTAAAAAATAAACTGAAAAGTCTTATTTATTCCTTTACTTTTCCCTAGACGAACATGCGAGGGCTTGCTTATAGGGTCACGTAATGTGAGGCAATAATGATGCAAGGTGAGAGAGTAACCAGTTGAAGTGGTTCCTTCGGTCCACTGCCTTTCAGATAGAGTTAGTTTAGACCAAAGAAATTTTGTTATCAACATGATTCTTATATCATTTCCTCTCAAGGGCCTGTATTTATTTGTCTGGCTGCAGCAGCTACTTGCCTACTTAGTTGCATACTTTTCAGTGGTCAGAGTTTGATTACAGTTTGTGGTAATAAGGGGTAATCTTAGTCTAATAAAGTGCATTTTGAAACATTGTAAAATGAAACACTTGAAATGTTGTAAAAGAAAGACGGTAAATATGGATATTTTATTTCTTTATATGCTGGCGTTTATATGCGAACAAGAGATAAGTGATGTGATGCAACACCTGCTTCATTTTTATGATATGATTTGACTTGATTTGATTATGAGGTTTTCTGTGAGACCATCTAATGTTTCCTGCTCTTTTGGTTCATAGTTCATCCAGTTTGGCGTCGGCTTCTCCTCTCTTTTTGTGTGACTAGACATACATTTATCAACTAAAGAGGCTGAGAAATTGAATACTTTTTTAAAACTTCATCATGTATTTACTAATTGCGCAATTACTTTTGATTTTGTATTTGTTAAAACGTTAAAAGCTGAACAAATTGCAATTGATTGAATGGAACAGAATTCTTTTACATAGTTTAATGTGTTACAAGTTGTAACTTACAACACTAAACTATAAGACTTATACAGATAGTCTCTTTTTCATTTGCACCAGTAGATTCAGATTACTCTAATTTAGTCAGCAATAATTAGAAGGAGTGCTCTACAATTAATGAGATGGAATCGAATAATCTTTCAACAATGCAAGAAATACAGAAGTATAGGTTTTTGTAGCAAGGTATATAATTTCAATTTCATGTTGGTTCCAAAGAACAAACACTAGACGACGGTTTACTAATTGGGAACTTTAGGCGTTGGAAGAAATTGAGCTGACAGCACAATAAGTTTTAAAGGAACGTGCATTTTAGAGAGGGACAGAGAACTCTTCTCTTTGAGACTCCCAAATGTTGCTGATTAAAGTGAAAGGACAATCAAAGGAGAAAGGGACATCAAATCTAACTTCATTTATCTCCTTCTAAGTGTACATGTTCAATTAAACCCAAGTAATCGGGTTAAGGAATGAACAGAGGATGAGAGCATTTCTCCTTATTACCAACACTGTTCTGGACTCAAGTATCATTAACTTTACTTGGATGGGAGATAGATTACGAGAAAAACGTCAAGAACGAGGCGAGATCCGAATTCTATTAGCACTTCAATAAGACTAAGCTTGGAGAGTATTTTTGCGAAATTTATCTCTAAAAGTAATCACTGACTGCTGATTATGACCACTAAGTGGCCCCCTATGAGTCACAAAAAGGTTATTGTCATAACTAGACTATAGCTGTCATAATGTCTCCTCCAGATATGTGTAATAAAAATGAGAAAATTATTCTCAAGTAGAACTAAAATAAATTTTATTAAATCAGCATTTTTTTTTACTATACAACATTTTAATTTTAGACTTTAATGTATTTATTCTTGAGGTATTGAGAAATTATATATATATATATAACTTGTATAAGTTTGCAATGAAAAGAGAACTTTGTTAAGTTTTGAGAATAGACACAATTTGAGACGCAACACATTTCTCTGCTGCAGCAAAGACAATTTTAATATGATGAGGAAAATTAAGAGATCTGAGTTGATGAAAAGTCTAATTCATCTCCCAATTTCATTAAGCGGAAGTGGAGAAAAGGGAGACAAATGAAGAAATATTCCACCACACTCCAAGTGGGGTGTCATTATCTTTTACTCATAAAATTATCACAATCTGTATCTTTTTATCCAAAAGTTAAGAGAGAGTAAATGTAAAGCTTATGTTTGGTTTGGCCCAAACTTTGTTATTCTTCTTCCCTCTTTTCTTAATTTCATTAAAGTAAAAGTTGGTTCAAATGTGAGCTTTGCACTGATTGTGAAATTTCTTCCCAAAACCACTGTTTGCTAAAGAAATTTAATTTCAAAATTGAGGAGCTTGAGTCACAGTCACAGTGTGTGATTGTACGACACTTTTCCTTCACCACAATGTCTCGCTCTCTAGATTTGATGTGTTTCCTCTCCCAAAATATCCTCTTTGTCTTCTCCTTTTCCAGTTTTGGTTTCAGTTACAGGACAATTACTTGAGGAAAGAGACGAAGATGGATTTATTTAATACTTTCTAATATAATGGAAGAAGGAAATTCATCCAACATTTTGGTTGTGGGATGGAGTAGAATAGAATTAGTGGATGGGAAAATGTCTTGTGAAGAGGCTTTTCCGGGAGCCCAAGAAAGCTTCAGAAAAAGGAGTTGGGTAGATATGATGAGCTAAAAGGGCACGGAAGATTACTTCTATATTGCTATTCATTCCAAACGCATTCATTTCCCCTATATATTCACAATCCAGTCTAAGCTTTCTGACTCAGAATCTCTTCTGGATATTTATTTCATGGATTTGCCCAGGAAAATGGTTTGCATCGGTTTAATGAGCCGTTTCCGTTCCGACAACAGACAAAAGTGTGGGACAAATAATCCACAAAATCTTGACTTTTGACCAACTCGCCTCTCAACCTCACGAATTTGCTTTCCTGATTATTTATCTACCAAATGATTTGGTCCAAATCCTTATATACCTTTCTCTTTTGATTTGATCTACAAAAAAATTGGGTTGAGACGGTTGCAGTTGGTAAAATACATGTAGTATCGTTTCAATATTTCATCTGAACGATAAGTCGAGATCACTTCAGATAAAGCTAGACTATTTACTTTAAGAGCAAATTTACTTTGTTGTGAAAGTACGGCACGTGCCAGTTGATAATAAAAAATATGAACAAAATAAATATTTGGGTTGCTAATTTTTGTTTGTTGCTGACAAGGTGAAAGGTAAAAAAAGTTGTGAAGATCATTCGAATTTGCTGGGACGTTTGTTTTGATGCTTTGAAAATTGTGTGCTTCCTGTATTTTTTGTAAAAGTTTTCTGTGCCTGGCAAACTTTCTCCATATAAGAGATTGAGGGGAGGGAAAGGGGTAGTCAATCAGTCAGCTAAGGAGTCAGGAGTGGAATTGTGGAATTGACTAGGACTGTGCTCTCCTTCCTCTAGATTCTGTCTTAGATATTTCCTGAAATTGAACATTTTTTGTTTCACTTTCACCAACTTGGTATAACTCAGAGACCAGTGGCACCTCCTCCTCTTCCTTCCTGTCCACTTGTCTCATCCGCACACTGAATTAACAGCCAGAATAAAGAATCCCTAACTGACAACCCTATCGAAAAGGGGGATTTTTTTTTAGAAATTGTAGATGGACAATGATAGTGACACTGATTATGTCAATGAGATGATTTGTTTGTTCTTTTAAATATGAACTGTCAGTACCATATATTATAATCAGGAAATGCAAAAAAAATGAAAATATCCAACTAGCCTAAACCATACAAACCTTGAACAAGCCACTTTCACTCTCTCTCTAGAAAGTTTGTGCGGAGGAAAAAGATAAAGTAAACTCCGACAAGAAAGATTTCTCTTGTCAAAATTTGTGAGGCAGAAAATACTTGGGAAATACCAACAATGAGCCAATTGAAGGGAAAGAAGTGTGGGAGAAAAATGGGGAAAAGTGTGAAAGGCTTCTGAATGTGAATTCTGTCTGCCCTTGGCCTTAAACTTGCAACAACTTATCACCATCTTTCAAGTCAACTTTTATTCCAAGTCCGTTGCAGCAGTGTCAGTAGTCGGTGTGGTTCAAGTAGACTCCAGATTTCCCTTTGATATGGTTTATTATCCCAATAGAAGTTTTTCAGAGTGGCACTGCACTATCCGCTTGAATTCCTCCCGTTTTCACCGCCACTGAACCGCTTCATACCTTATTCCTTTGGATATAGATAAAGCATCAACTTGCCAAGCCAATCTCTTACCTCTTTTATTCTGCACACAGACATCACTTCTTCATGGGCTGAGGTCGTCGGCATTATTGAGAGTTAGTGTAGCAGAACAAAATTTCTCCAGTCCGCCTGCTACCTCCGACTTTACACATGACTGGAAATTGGCACCCATGCACCCAGAGGCTATTAATGCATTACCTCTAATCTTCGGAGGTTTGATATGCTGTTAAAGACCAGTGGTGGAAGTGGACGATGGAATTTCAGGAAATGGAGAAAGTCCGCTAGTCAAAGGAGCATGAAGAACTTATTGATTGTGATCATGGCTCTGGGTTGAAATATAGATGTGCTGACTAGTCTCTCCTATTATTTCCTTCCTTCTTTTTGATAAATCTATTGATTGGTATTGCCCGGTTCATAATTTATATCTGCAGAGATACACACATGCCCGTTGTTTTATTTTCCAAGCACGACCTGTTTCACTTATCACTTTCTCCAATTTCTAATGGTAATTCAAAGCAAAAGGAATGCTCACTATGATAAAACAAAATATCAGGAAAAGTTTCATACTTACGATTAGAACAGACTAACTAAAATTAATAAATTATTCATTACCTGCAGGCTGTAGCAACTTTTGATTTTTAGTACATCAAAACAAAATTTGTATTACAAATGAGTATAGTAATCTTTTTTATTATCATTTTTTAAATCTGCAAAATATTATGAAATTTTATTTTATTTCTGAAAGGCTCATGAATGTGCAAAGATAGTTGCCATATTCTTTCCACTAATCGTAAGTGCATATATGTATGGTCAATGTTTTTGCTATTTTAACAGAGAGCAGAGCTCTTAAAATTATGATTGTATCGAGTTTTACTAGACAAAACAAAGAAAGGGGTTCGGTATTTTTCTATTGAAGAGGATGAGATTCAAGAGAGTGGCTTTTTTTCTCTTAACGACATTTGGAGCATGTTTAGCGGAAGGGAATTTTTGGAGGCCACAACAAAAAAACATAAAGTCGAATTATTTTGTCTGCAATTTAGGAACCTACGTTAGATTGCATTACACATTTGAAGATATCAATATCTTAAAAGCAGTTGTGGGCTGGCCGGGCCATCCAACGAAAGAGAAGATTGCCAGAAGCAATTCTCTCTTAAACAATTCAGCCAGTGTATTGTAGAAAGAGAAAGGTAGAGAGTATAGTAAATGGATATTGCTCTGTTGACTTGTTCCTTCTTCATGTTGATTTGAAATGAGTGGATATGAGAAGGAGGGAGAAAGCAGTTGAGAAATAATGGAATGGAAAATGTGCTGAAATAAGATCCTACACTGCTGCATTCATAATTTGTCAAAAGCACTCTCCTTTGCTTCTAATGTGAATTAATATTTTAAACCAACAAAGAGTCACATACATACTCATTATACATAAATGTATATATACCTACTATGAGCATTTTTAGTGGTTAAAGTAAATTATGCACTCAAAGCTTTATGGTGACTCTAATTCACCATCTTTTCTGCTATTCTAAAATCTCATAATTTAATTTTCAACTTCTAAGGTTGAGGGTTGTATTCAACAGACTTATTGTTGTATTATCGATTTGAATGCAATGTGTGGTTGATGGGATTGTGCAGTGCGTGGGAAATGATGCATCTCTTCCCATCTGACACGAAACATGGTAAACGACCACAAAGGTTGCGAACGGCAGACGCATTCTTTAAGTAGTTGTTGTAAGTCATCATTTGAAATGTACTTAAGAAACTGCCTTGGCTTGGAAGCAAAACTCGTGATCATTTCTTCAACTTCTCTCTCTCTCTCCACAATTTTGTGGTGATTTGCTGCACGCAGATAATAATATTAAAGGGCTGGGGCACAGAAAGTGAAGACAAACGTTTAATGGGGCAGTGAATGTTCTTAAGAATAGTTATGGCGTTCTATTTAGAAAGTTGCGATTTTCTCGATTTCCTTTCTCTTACTTCCTGTTGTCTGGAGAAAGCTGAGGAGAAATTTTATTTGGATGTGTTAGATGAAGCACCTACACTCAAAGCATTTCTAAACTAAGAACACATAGGGATACGGGCATAGGGCATTCGTTGGGCAAGATAAATAAAATAAAAATACTGCAGCAAGTAAGAAACAGCAGGATTTGGTTGGTGTACGTGAAGAGAACATTAACCTTTACCTTCTTGCTACGTTGGAAAAATTTAATTTTCTCTGGTCGAAATAAGAAGAGGGTCGAAATAATTAAAGTTAAACTATTTATAAAGTTTGATGGCGTCTGGATATGTACGTATTTAATTAGAGGTTGTGTTCAGCCTGTTTTCTTGGAATTTGGCTATGCTGATGATGATAGGAAATTATTACAAGAGAAAGTAAATAAAAGGAAAGGATCTGCTGATGCATCATTTTGTAAGTTACTGAAAGATTTTGGGCAAACAGAAATCGACTTTAAAACAAGGATTTTGATATTACTGAATTTTTGATGCATGCCCCTAAAATATATTATGGGTAATAAGCTAATCTTTTGTACAAACTTATTATTCATTATTTGCATATATCTATGTACGTTTATGGCAGATATAATCAAAAATTTGAAATATGGTGATGAAAATGTATTTTGTGAGATTAATTAATCATTCAATATTAATGATCGGGTGACTGGTATTTTTTACAGAGCACACATCTGCTACATTTGGATCCAGCAGAATTTCGGCCTTTCTTCGCCTTCATCCGTATTTTCCCCTGATCTGCCAAACAAACCCTTCAGTTACTAATGGTAAGTTTTAATTTAGCATCAATATTTTACTTGCTGAACTGAAACTAATTGGAACTTGGACTCATAAAGCTGTTGATGAAATTCATGTTACAATATGATTTAAGAGAAAAATCCAAATTTTAAATTCCATTCAAATGTCACTGCATTTCCTGTGTGAACCTTGGCGGAAATGTTCATTGCCTTTTGGTTTGTCATGAAAATCATCTCTTTTCCTGAAATCATTGTCTCATAGATTTTATCTCCCCTCTTCTGAATCATTGTTTTCATTTTCTGCTAGTCAGCATTTTGTTTTATTTCTCTAAAAACTTGAGACAAATCTATTGTTTAAGCCTTTCCTCGTTTTGTTGATAACCTCTCTATAAAGCAGATTGAAGGCAGCCAGTCAACTTGGCAGTTCATTCAAGTTTCTCAAGTGCCAATGTGGGAGTCATGAAGAGCATAGTTCATACTATCAACTTTCTCTAGGAAGCATCAATGCGTTTTTTTTCTGGCCAAAACTTTCCCTCGTGAGTGGAATGTTGATGGTATTAAATTATAAAATTCTATACACAGAATTGTGCGTCCTTAAGAAAGAGAGCTGTGTCTCGACGGAGTCAGCAAATCATAATATCACTTACTTTCCCTGCTGAGATATTGTTCAAAAATGCACAAACAACTTCCCCTTCTTTAAGAGGGTGAGACCATTATCCTTTTTTGTTGTGGATTACCCCGGGGTGGAATATAATCACTTTCTTGCCAAATTCTATCCCCTTGCATTTATATTTTCTCAAGAGCAAATTAAGCGCACTAGAGAAGGTTTGGAAGGGCTAAATGGAGGGGAAATTTATTAAAGGGTTTGGAAAGCAAAGGTTTAATTTTTTTTTTCAACAAAAAAAATGATTCTGTCCGTGTAAAAATACATCACTTTCTTCATGGGTTTATTTTTCGTGAGATATTAACGGAAACGAGAATTGACGGGAATTCAGTAAAAAATCATGAAAAGAGAGCATTTTGATTTGGATTCAATTCGGAAGCAAGTCCATGGCTGAGCGAACAAAAATGCTTTCTTTGGGGACTGAAGCCAAAACACGAATTTACGACCACTGAAAACAATTCACTTGAAATTTCCACTGAATGATTTTTTGGATCAGAATTTCTTTCTCCGTATGTGAGTCCTCATTATTAGTTGAGAAGGAGAGGATTGTTTAGTAGTTATTTTGGCTTGGGCTTAACAGAATAATGCATGAACAATGATTGTGGTTGATGGTGGAACGGGAGAAAATATTAACAGGAAAGGGAAATACACAAAGTGCAGGGAAACATATTTCATTTTCTTTTAATTTTGGATTTTCATCTCTTCCTCCTCTTAAAAAATTGGCTTGAACCTTTTCTCCAAAAAACAACGAAGGAGCAATTTACAGTGCTTGTGGTACCTTTATTGGTATTTTCTCTGAAATAAATCGTCTTATATAGTATGCTTACTATCTACTTTCCTTTTGCTCTGGATAAGTATTTATCCAAAGCCAGTTTGTATGAATTGTAGTGGATAATCCCTTGGTACACAATAAAAATAAAGTATTAAGCTCAACTTGTAATAAATCCATCACTTTCTATTGTCCAATGAATTGTGAGTTAAATGCTTCTTTTTCTTCTTTTTTTTTTAGTTTTTAATTTCTTGTGCTCAACAGGTTTTATATTAAATAAATCTAATGTTAGTTAGATACAATTGTGGAGTACTTATCAAACTTTGAGGTTAAAATTTCAGAACATTTATTTTAACGCCAACAAATGGATTCATTAGTTTTCCTGTAAAACGTGTAGATCAGTATTCTCCTCAGCTTCTACACCAGTCTTGGTTTGAGAGAAGTGTATGCAGAATTGATGATTCCGTCGGATGAGAGAGAACCGCAGAATTATTTCTTTTCCGGAACTCCTTTGCTATGAAGCAAGTTTGGAAAGAAAAAGTCAGTGGAGCAATGATTTTTCTAATACCTCTTCCACCACCTTCATGTTTAAGTAATCATCTTGTTCTACACTTTTAACATTTACAAATTTTATGACAGTTACTTTTTTTTAAATAAACCAAAGTCACCTGCCCAAGTTAAAAGTTAAGTGTCTAGTTCAACGGTGAGAGTAGAAATGTAATTTGATTACACAGAAATAAATGTAAGTGTGTCATGCCACAGTGGAACTGGGACTAGAAAGTAATTTCAGTTGACATTATTCACAGAATTCAAAATAGTTTCAAAAGTATGTTCGGAATAACCAAATAACACTGAAAGAGAATTCAAGCCGAGTCTGGGGACGAACTTTCCACTTTTCAAAAAAAAATCCAACTTTCACTTTAACATTCATATCCATTACTAGAGTTGTATTTGAACAAAAAATGAGCACTGGGTCATGATTACGTTTGTATATGCAGGATGGTTTTAAATTCCCTTAGGCCCTTAAACATAAAGCACCTGCTCGTTTGATCATATTGCTTTCCCTCGATCCCTCACTTGTGTCATAATAAAAGAGCAACTTTGAATATTTCAAAAAGTATGTAACAATTTCATCCAACTATATTTTTGTGACACACATATATAGTGTCAAATATACCACAAACTAAATCTATCATGAATAAAAGTTTTGGACATATATAGAAAGGAGAATGGAAATGGAAATTGGAACTGTCGCTTCGGTTATCCAAATTTCTGAAAAAAAATCCACTCTTTGGTCAAAATGAGGGAAAAGAGAATGGAAATTGGCTCATTTCGCTCCAATGTGACAAAAACCACTTTCTTTTTTTTCCTATTTTCCTTGTGCTTTTGGTAATGTGTTGCATATGGATGTTTTAAGGGTTTAACGTTATAGAACTTCACGCACTATTCACAGCATATATTTCATTCAGATACCCAATTGAACAATGACAATTTGGCAGGATAAGTAGAATTTGTTCCGGATTTTTATGTTGCCAATTTGCAAATAAATGTAATGCATATATTTTATTGGACATGTAAAAGGAAGAAGGCTGAAAATTACAAAGTGTATCTTGGGCTATTAATTTGCCAGTTATGTGACATGGCAAGTATTGAATGAGGGGAAAGCACATATCCATTTGCTTATATGAATGAGGGTTTGTGAACTATTCCAGTTGTTGAAAATTGTACTTTTGTTTCCACAAGACAGTTTTCAAATGCCAGATTATACTTAAATGGAACGGAAATTATTTTTCTCCCTGTCTCTTCTCTTTATCTGCATAATTAGAACTTTGCTTGCCTTCCAAACTAACAGGCAACCACAGCCAATAGTCATGTTGGCTTTCAAATAGTAGCTAACTGGAATAACAACTTACAAACTCGAGTCGTTTTTGACTGGAGCATTGGTCGTCGACAGAATATAAAATAGTAAAGTTGTAAACATGGTTCACTTACTCCTAGTTTTGAACATTCGTCGGAAGGAATGGGAGAAATTTTATGGGGTTTTCATTTCCATTGAAATTCTTCTTGAAACATAGGCTGCTCTGTAATTTACTGGAGCTCTGTCCCCAGCACTGAACGACCGCTATTAAGTTAAACTCTGCCTCTTTCTTTCTAAAATCATTTGACCTTTTGCCAATTTTACGGTCCAACTATAAAATTGCTCGTGGAATCTGGCTGCGTTGTGTTTCCATCCCACACAGGGAGGCATTACAAGTACAAGATATCGCTTCCTTCAGAAACACTCTCACTTTCCCCAGTCTGCAATGTCCTCAATAGTTTACTGTCTTTCCTCATTGCCAACCCACCCAAGACATTCACTATTAAACTCCGACTCCTGAATAGTCCTCAAATTGAATGTTTCGTATTAAAAGCTTGGCTGCTGGAGGCTGTAATGTATTTGGTTAAGATTTCAATTCCTTCTTAAATGTACAAAAAGCCTTTTAGTTCAAATTGACTTTTGGACAAGTGCTCGTGTTTTTTACCAATTTCAATAAAACTGTTTGTGGCATCTAATAAAAATCTACCTCTGGCTCTTAACTCTTTTTCTCTTTCATTTTTTTTGGTCAAGGAAATGTAAAGTAAGATTAATTAATCATATTCATAGTCGCAAGCAATCTTGAAATTATGTACTTTATGTACTTGTAAACATCGTGTGTGAGAAAGCGTTATAATGCTCGTGCATTTGTAATGGGAGGAGGGCTGTTTCATGACGAACAGTTGCATAAATCTCTGTCTTTCCCCACTGTCTATTTTCCATATAATTCACTCTTCTATATTCCTGGACCACACTCACAACAAATATGTTGAAAGTGTTTCAGTTCCGTTTCACAAATTGATTTTTATGCATTGAATTGCTCAATGAGAAACTTCTCTGCTCGCTCTCCTGCTGAGAGAGTCATGAAAATTGTGCATATGTGATGATGTCAATGTGATTAAGTGATTTCTGTCTGCGGAAGCCCTTCAAGCCCTTAATACCTTCTCTGGGGAGCGAGAGCAATTCCCACAACTCTCAACTATTTATCTATTAAACACTTGCTACATAAAAATTTGAATTCAATGTTTCCATTTAATGACATATTTAGTTGAGTGATAAATGATGCAAACTTTTTAGTAATTTGTACATACACTTTAAATCCAGACAGATGTGGACATTAACAAAATTATTTGCCAAATCATTTTCACTCTAGGAAAAATTTTGGCTTTCCAGAAGAGTTGTCTGAAAAAGGGCTGAGCAAAAAAAAAGAAATAAAGAAGTGAATTGAGTATAAGGGGAAGGTGATAGATATCTATATGTGAACTTAATATGATAAGTAAGGATATCACATCTTTTTTTGGCTTATGACAGTTAACGTCAAATTTTCGAGGACATTTACTTTTGCTCTGAAACTAACTGACAAAAACGTACATTTATTAGCTAAGGTAAGACAGACAATGGCATTCAACAAAAGTTATGTCGTTTATTGGAGAGCCAACTTGGTAATTGGCCCCCTTCTGACTTCACTCTGGATCTGGTTTAGGCATAAGATGGTTGCATTGAAGCGACATGTCCATGAGTTTTTTCTTCTTCTCAACGACAAAGGATCATAACATCTCTGCACTTGACATTAATTCTGTTGCCGAAATACTGAAATTTAAGAATTAGTGTGATGTCGTTGAATTTTAAGCACAAGACACAAATAATTTGGAGAGAAAATGTAATGAAAAGCAGTCGTAAGAAAGATCTTTAGGTTCATTACCATATAAGTCGTAACAAATGATTCTCATCGAGGTAATTTCCGAAGCATTTAACATTCAGGCAATGTCATCTGTTACTACTGAACAAATTGTATCATTTCACACAAATCCTCAGCAGCATTTCCTATTTTGTCTCTCTTTATGACTACGCACAAGCATCACAGTTTCAAGGAACAATATAATATACCCTATAAACCTAATTTCCATTCTAATTTTCCTAATGAAAACACATTTGCTTGATTGGGCGGAATGCAATATAATGTGCAGGGTGAAAAAATCGCAAGATTAAATAACATAAGTGTAACCGAGGCTAAATAGTAAGGCAGAAATAAGATCTGAAAAGGGTCGGGGGGATATTTTGTCGGTTTTTTTGGGCGAAAAAAGTAAACCTGCCAAAACCTGCAAAATGAAATTACAAGACGACCTGCGTTGGCGCGAGGTCAAAATTCGCAATAGAACGGCCAGGGGAGCATGCAAAATGGAAAAACCGTAATTTCACCACTT
>JAQIXN010001815.1:0-15194 GCA_034698145.1 Proisotoma minuta
AACTCCCCCTTCCTATTTGGTAGTAGAACACGTGTGCAAAATTTGGGGACGATCGGTTAAGCCGTTTGGGCCCTATCATGTCCCAGACAGACGGACAGACAGACGGACAGACGGACACGATGGTTACATAAGCCCTGACTCGGGCTAAAATGGGAATTGAAAACAGAATTAAAGCACAAGGACAAAAAGAGAGAAGAGGAGAGTACCGCTTTAATCGCATTAGTCTTTGAAGCATAATGTCACATTCATTTCCAATTCTAACCAAAACCATTCAACTTGGACTTGAATCATTGCAATATAATATGAAATCTACAAAATCTCAATCTCCTTATTTTATTCATCCTCTATCTCTATGAATGAGCTCATCTTCCAATTTCAAATCCCTACTTCCGTCCCAATGCACGTTATCCTTATTCTAAATCCCCTCTGCTTTTAACATTTTAGCAAATTATTAAAGAGACAGACAAAAAAATTATTTGCTAAAATTAGGTTTACAAAGTATACTTATATTCCTTTTCTAAAGAGAAAGGTGTTTTGTTTGGTTGTCTCTGTTACACAAGATACATAATATGACGCGACCTATGTCATGGTTTAACAAATGGGACAAGAGGATGCGTTTGCATATCAGGTCAGAGCACAATAGTCACTCACTTCTAACTAACTACACGCTTTTCAATGGACAACAATTGAGAAGGACAACATGGCATTTTTGTATCTCTCTCTGAATTAAAGTGAGTAATGAAAGTAAATCAGTCTCCATTATTCCTTAATAAAGGGAAACTAGGGGATAAACTCTGCTTTAGTTTTGTGTCATTATATTATATGTAAGTATATCCCGTCACACATCATTCATATTTATCTGGGCAGAGTAGAGAGTTATGATACTTTCCATTCATCTATAGGTACAAAAAATCCGTGTCCGTGAATGAAATAAAATTTAGCCTGTTCGGAATAAAGGACAGGGGACAAATCCCATATTTGTAAGTTTTGTAAAAAGACGAGTGAAAAAAGAGGACATTAAGCATTGTATTAAGTGAGTGAGCGTATCCTTAGTTTGTTATTTGTATCTGTATACAGACAGCACCTGAATTGAATGCGATGGGAGAGGATTTAGTTTTAGTCATTCTGAAATTATAAAGGGCTCAATGCTTCAAAGGAAAGGACACAAACAGAGATGACAATAAGGTGGATATAAGGCCCTCGCAGATAACTGAGCTAAAGCGTAAACGCCAAGCTCCGAACCCAAAATTTTAAGCAGCAAGTTTTAGCTTCAATTTTTGAATGGAGAAAGAAAATTTGGAGACCTTCTCTTTTTTAAGAGATGCGTATTAAACCAAAAACTTGAGGATTTTACCTAAGCCCACTGTTTAACCTTTGTTTGTCTTCCTTTTTGGCTGAGCTCATATTTGTACGATTTTCCATTGATCTGTGACAGTGACACATTGTGCCAATGATAATAGGCTCTGAAATTGAAGGTTGAGCGAGTTGAGGTTTCTCTTTATTGAGTACCAGACGCATGTTTTTGGTTTGTTTCCCAAATCTAAGCTGATAAGGTGAAATTACTATGTATCCCTTCAAGATTGTTATTTTATGAAATTCTTTTGTAAAATGTATAATACTGAAACAAAGGATTCTTTCACACTCAGGCTCATTGACACTTATATTTATTAGCAAATGGCAGATGGTTGATCGTTGATTTCAACTCCAAATCATTAATTACCAAAGGGCTTGTTAGTGCCAAGAACAGGACACATTTATAATACAAAGTTATTTTCATTAATAATGGATAGAGCGGCTGCAGTGGGAGCAACCCTTTATTCAACTAAATACAAAAATTACCAAATGAATGATAATAAAACAGAACAGACGCTAATACTAGTTGTGGACAATTGTCACAATTCACAACAGTAAATGGGACAACTCTACTCTTTCGCAAAAAGGGTACATGGCAAGCCAACAATTAAAAATCACATGCACAACATGAATTCACACACTCTTCCCAAATAATATCCACTCAAGGGACCAACATGTTTTATTAATAGCTCTCATTTCAACTCCAGTCTCATACACATAGGACATTTATACAAGGCAACCCTTTTATTATTTATTAAGGGCCATTGCAAACCTGAATTGGATTGGACAATTCAATTGAGAAGCATAAAATGCACATATTTATTTATTACTACCAGCATTGTATTATACAAGTGAGAGTAAGTTTGTACGCAACCAATTGTTTGGAAATGTAAAAAACAATCTTGTACACACATTCATTAGATATTTATATAGGACGCTGTTGGAAGAGGGTCCGTCCACACCGCTCCCTTCACATTTGACCCCCAAGTCACCTATGTCGCGGGTCCTGGCATTTTTAGTGGATGGGACCTTTGACGTAGTTGATCCCAAAGGGTCCAGTATAAATAAATTTCGTACGTGGTGTTAGTGGAGTTAATGTAGTATTGCTAATGAAGAGTGACATATGGCATAATACAATGGTGACCGGGATGTTTTATGGCTAATCATTGGGTTAATCAAGCGTGGATTTTTATTTGATTTATTTCTCTCTCTTTATCCCAGGTTATTATCCGTACCTAAATACTCACTAAATACAAGTCCTTTGATTTTACATGACCCAAGGAAATAAATAACAGAAAGGGTATTTCATTTTTATCCTGTGTGACAGAACAATGGCGGATTATAAAAATTCTCCTTCGGCTCACTCTGCAGATGAATCTTTTATTAACGGATTGTTACCTGATTGTTTGTACTTCTGTAATCCTCTGTCATGCTTGCTTAACGCCATGTCCTTTTACTCAAGTAGCAATATACGTACAATATAATTTGAAATATGCACTGAATAACATTTAGGACCATGCAAATGAAAAATGAATTTAATGGGATGGAATAATATCTGAATTAATGAGTAAAACTAAAATCCTTCCTGTTTTATGCATTTCATATATTTTGTAATAATACAAATGGGGATTAAAAATTTAAACGCAAAGCAGGTTTTAATTATTGCGTTTATTAAACACAGGGGTGGTATTTAGATTGGAGTGACCATATCATAGTGTCATAAACAAGGGGATGTTGCATTATGGTTTGCAATTTTGAGACCCGTGAAGTAAATGTGGTAAACAAGGCTGAAGAACATTAAATTAATCCCGTTTTACAAACAATTACAATTAAATCCGGTTTCATGGAGTTTTTAATTATCTTTATTATGTAATATTTAATCCTAAGCTATTCTCAAGAAAGCAAGTTCACACGCTAAACGAAAAAAAGCGAATCGTTCGTTTAGATAGATATGTAATTTGTAAAAATCAGGGCAAGCCAGGAAACGCGCTTTAACTTGCCCTTAATTAAGACAATCTGGAAGTTATGTAATAATGATACAAAGTCAAGTGGCTACTGCTTTACTTTACTTTCATTCATTCTTCTCCAAATTTCAAGTCATTGTGGATAATTAATTGAGTTGGGCTGAACTCCTTAATTCAAAAAGTTTACTCCATTTCCACCACAAACAGTAATTGGTCATTACAAAGAGGTTTCCAAATTCATTATAACTTGTTTCAGTTCAATCAATGAATCACAATATATAATAAGCAAGGGCATGAAACAGAGCAATATGTAATTGTTCAATTTCCTCTTATACAAGTGACACCTTTCCCCGACTATATATGTAAGGATAAATTACACAACAAGCCCCAAATGTAGACATTACTGTTGAGTAACTCGAATTGGTTACGTGTGTAAAAGAAACCTTAAAGGTTGTGCACATTTAATTGACTTTTGAGTTCCTTAGAAGTTTAGAACCAGAGCACTGCTTCTTTGAGAACAATGACCAAGCTTAATGGTGACGTATCAATATACAAGTTTCTTCATGCTTTTCATTGCTTCATCTGGATAATTCACAAAGGAGAGAAGAAGTAAATGATAAACAATTAGAGCCATATCACGCCAAGAAACAAGAGCAAATGTGATGATGGAGGAGATGACTCGACAGTTTAAAAGACAATGAGAAACAAGTCATTTAAGAAGTTAAAGTGGATTTCAGAATTGGATAATTTCGTGTGATGTGATTTACTTTCTTGCATCATTCAAAGAAACCAAAGCAAAGCCAAGTGGTGCACACAAATTAAATTGTAATGTAATTCCTCATTGTCTCAAATCCCGTCTTGGATTGGCTAAACAATTGGAAACAAATGAAAGGAAGGAGTCGACATTTCCACAAATTGACAATAGTCTCTCATCATGTTGGTGACTTGGCTTTATTTAGCTCTTGTTCCACTTTGTATACCATTTATTGAACAAATTACCAAAGCCACGAATGCAAGAGAGGACAAGCAGTCTACTTGAAATCAAAGAGGATGACTTATTTAGAATCTTGAATTATTTATTTATATAAAGACAACTGTTGGATAGAGCACAGACAGCAGGGATTATTTATTTATTCTCTCGGATGCAATATGCAATGAACAACAAATAATGCTGCAGTCTTGTTCTTTTCAATTCTAGACTATTGTCAAGTATTAAGTTTTCCCCAGAATTCATCCCTTTCCCAAAACAATACAAATGAAGAGATTCAAGAAAAATCTGGTTACACGAATCTAGAATTTTTTCTTCATATTGCTCATGTGCATTGTTGTAATTTCGTGCATGCTTGGTTTGATATCGTGCTGGTTTGTTGTGTTTTAGCTCGACATGAATCTATCTCTTCAACCCATGCTCTTTTTTCGGTGGGTTGAGTGAATGAGTTTGATTTTTGATTCGTTTTGTTGATGGCTATGGTTTTAGCCTCCTAGGGAGATGACGGGAGGCGAATGAAATGGAAGTAGTTTATTTATTTTTAGCATCAAGCTGTGATCTATTAGACAAAGTAAACTGTTAGACGTTTTTGTTTTATGGGGAATTTACGTCTATTTTTAGTACTTTACTCTCAATAATTTAAATTAAACTCGATTTTAGGGAGATACAGATCATTGGTAGAATTAGAATTAAAGGTGGCAACGCATACGTTGTGTGAACGCATTGTCCGTCCGTCTGTCTGTCGCCGAATAACTTTTGCATACAAATTACAACACACATGTTTCAAGTCATTATTGTTCATCTTTGGGCAACGAAATTTTGAAAAATGGCATTCTGCAAATGCGAATGCTTTATTTGAAAGATAATTTCAAAGCAAATTAAATATCGGCTTCAGAACAAGGTCAGCGGTCAAAAAATTTCAAGTTGCTACATATTTTGGTATTGAATAAGTGAAAAAATTGCTCCGGTACATTATTAAATTTGTTTACATACTTTGCTCAACTCAAGATTGAATATGTATAACAATTTTGAAATAACTAAAACTGACGCCTAGGAAAAAAGTGCTCTTTTATTCTTCAGTTTACATATGAAAGGAACTGAAACTTCATCTTGGTGTTTTGTTGTAAGATTTAACTCAAGACGTTTGAATTCAAAAGTATCAAAACGTTCTCAACTTAATTCAAAACCATTTCCAACCAACGCATTGTTTAAATTGAATACTTCAAAATGTTGTTGAATTGATGAAAACCTATTCAACTTTCAAAGCTTATTCCATTCAAATATGAATTCAAGTTCAACTTACGCATACAATTCACTTAAAGAAATGTACATAATGAAATTTAATGCCTCAATTGAGAAAATGATACTGACATTATCAAAAGACGAGTGTCTTGCCTCAATTTCTCTTTATTTCTTTGTCTTTCTTTATAATCTCTTGTTATATAACACTTGCACTCATAACACAGGTTCATACCTTTATTTTGCAGCAGAAGAACAAAAATTCAAGTGGGCGTACGCTCATCAACAATAATCTGCAATTGTCAGATTGCACTTTTGAAAAAATACATTATCATGAATCTCTAATGTTTACATAATGTTACATATAAAATTGAGATGGATGGAAATATCAGATATCTTTTATTCCTGACAATTGAATAGAAACCAAGAAAGAAGATAATGACTTTTCTCTAGATTATAATAGAGAATTTTTCTGAATTTTCTCTGTTGAAATTCAAGTTATGCATATGCATAAAGTTTGTATCATTTGTATTGATCGTTGGTCTAAGATTCGCTTTCTTGCGTTATCTATGTAAAGGAAAGTTTGGGAGCGGAAGTAAACACCATTAAGAAAGGTATCAAATTTTCCAGATGAAGAGATCATCAATCATAATAGTTCTTATCACTTGTCTACAATTCCACCATTCTCCTTTCCAACGGATTCTTCCATCCACAAAAAAGGCAACAATAACAAGATTCCATCTAAATGGCCCATATTCACATTACACACACTTGATACCCAATCCTACCTTATCTTATTATCTATAGTGGCAGTTACTTAAATTACTTAACCCTTGTCCCTCATAAAATCAAGAAAAGAGACGCTTTCATAAAATGAAACTAGAAAATACTAGAAACCTACCATTTAGTAATTGAATCAGTTTTTGCATGTGTTTTGACAGATTTAGCAACTTTTAAAGCTCTATAGTACTTTACTCGTTGCTCTTTTTTGTTTACACAATTGAGAGTTTATTCAACTAAAAGTGCATCTTTCCACATTTCAATGAAATGAATGAGATTTTTTATCCCAATAATATTTTCCGTGCTTTGCTTCCACACACTTAAAACTATTATCATAGATTGGACACGGAAAAAATCATAAAAGCAACATAAGAATAATAGCCCTTTGCTCGCCTTTTCGTTTTCACCAGTGAGTGGCTCACATTGAGTAAAGTATCGTGTAACAAAAATGGACAATTGTATTCTAATCCTAATCAATTGGTTTTGTATTATTGTTCAGTCACTGACTGCCTCCACTACTTTGGAAGAAATTTTAAAATTTTGTAAAATTCAAGAATCACAACTTTTGAGAGAGAGTGTGTTGCGTGAATCATTTTGCTTTGTCCGTTCTCTCTTTTTTGTATTGAGCATTTTCTGTCTGTTCATTTATTTCATTCTTGTTCTGTATTTCCGGAGCATTGTTGATTGTGTTGCTTTGTAAGCTAAATGGACTCTTGAAAATGTGAAATGGATGTTTGCCCATACCTGCCCTTTGCCAATGAGTTCAGAGTCTGAGGATAATGGATCACCTTCTCCCATTATATCCAGTTTTAACAAAATATACTACAGCTTATCACTATCCCCTATTCAAGCTTCACTTCAATTTATGTCATTCCGTATTTCAACCAGCTCTGAAATTTTACTCTACTCTACTCTTTTACATGATTGACGATGTTAGATAACATCGCCCTGCTAAAAGAACAAACTCCCACAACATGTAAAGACCCAACTCATTCTCAATTTCCCCAAAGTGCCAACTCTGTATAGTTTCTCTCTCTTTTCTTATTCCAATCCAACACGCAAAACAATATTTCTTATGTTTGTTGTCAGAAAGTTTAATATCAGATTGATCAAGTTACTAATTGCAATTTATGAAATTAAAATGCCCAAGGAGATTTTTTTTATTTGTCGCCCAATTTTTGGATTCATTATAGTTTCTCTTAGGGGAGAGCAAGAATCCAAGTTGTCATCGTCATGTTGTTGATTGCATTGTATTTTTTTCCTACCCCAACATTGAAAAGGGAGAAGTAAAGAATCAGTATCGCTTACAAAAGGATTGGACTATATATATATTTATACATTTATGGATTATATAAGAGAGTCGTGAGAGTTGGGCAGTGAGTCCTTCCAGCCTGCTTGGCGTCGTCTTCTTAAGGTCACCTCTGGAATGTGACCCTTTGTTTAAGATCCCCATTGTTAGCTGGCTATTCATCTCTCTTGTGTCCTCTCATAAATGTCTTCTCCTGTCTTGTCCTCCCTTCAGGCTTGATTATTAACTTGGACTAACGGAGAGAGCAAAAGGAAGCCGAATCACTCCAATGTCCTGTCCTCCAGCTTAAATGGATGTGCCAGGAATTTCAATGGCTGCTTTTAAAGAAAATTCACCTCTTCCTCTGTCTTTCTTAAATAATCCTAATGTCGGTCCACACACTCTTATTACCATAATTCTTGGCCAAGACAGTTAATGGGAAGTTGGATAGTTTAATCACATTTCTTATTCTCAAGTTTCTAAAGGTGAGACCCTGTCCAACCAGACAAACTGGAGCCGAAAAAGAGTTTTTGTTGGCTGCTGCATCATTTCATGATTACATTACATTACATAAAGGGATGGAGACACTGCGTCTAGCAGCAGATAAAACGTCAAAGCCATTTGGTCATTGTTGATAAATTGAAGTTGATTGTTGAATTTGATAATTAGAGTTACTCGCTGTGAAACTAAAGACCACTTGACTCGAACTGGACAGCCCATGGATAGAAAGATAGCAGCCTTTATTTGCTTACACAATGAGTTTTTGTTTTTATACAGAGAAAGCAACATAATAAACGTGTAATTACATGAGTTTGTCCATATCAATTTAGTTTTATTACTCACAACCACACATCTGTGTCTTTGCTGCAAAAGACTTTGGACAACGAGAAAGATGAATCACTCGTTTTTTACTTGAAAGAATTCATGGCAGGTTTCACAGAAAAAAATGTACACACACGTGAAACCACTTTGAAAAATTATAATTTGTTGTAAGAGAGTTACCAAACGCAAATATTAAGTTAATCGCATCATTAATACATAAATTCCATAGCTGAGACACTTATCCATTAAAGTTGTCTTAAAAATTGACTGGTTTTTATTCTGCCACACAGAAGAACTAGCAAAAAGATGACATGACACTGGATGAAAGCTCTTGACAAAACTGAGCTGAAAAATAGGAATAATGCTTTAACTAGAAAATTATCCATTGAAAAGTCAACTTTCTTTGTGGGCAAAGGGAAATAATTCTTTGTGAATTAGTATAATGAACAAGTCAAGTATTGAATGGCTAAAAGGCATCAGTCAGTCAGTAATCCGTCCAACAAATGTTTTATTACTCTACTTTTCCTACTTTTGGTGGTCTCTCAGTTCTTCAATAATAATTCGATGGATTTGAATTTGAGACTGACATTGATCGTGCTTTGGCTGAATTATCCCATCCCACAACTTTCACGTTATTTACACCATTATTATGAGATTGAAAGCCGTGTTGGGGCCAATGTAATCTCCCCCCGTATTTAAAGGGTTGAATGATGAGTTTGTGATGTCATGTCTCGAATGCATTATCCAACAAGACTTGACTTAGCTTGTTGTAGCCACTGAAACGAAAGAGATGAATAAGTAATTGTCCAAGCATTATCATACAACAATATTATACAAATTATTACATAATCAGGTAGAATGTCAAAACTGTCTCAACTTGCCTCTTCAAGTTTTTTAATTAATTAACTAATTTAGAAACATTTTTGGATAAATATTTCAACTGAATTTGTGAGTCTAAAGAGAAAGTTGCAATTTTGGTCTTATGTACATATATTAAGAAAACTTGGTTTTAGAGTATTTTTGGTTGGATTGAATAAATCTGAGTTGAGCATGAATCTTGTGGTCAATTTCTCATGTTAAATCCCACTCCTCTGAGCAGACAAGTTTGCTTCAAGTATTTTTACAACACAATACAAATAAAAGATGGACAGATAGAAGGATTGGGATGAAAAAAGTATACAATGGATAATAACCATGCATATTTTACCATTATCCATTTCAATGCAAGTTTGATTTATAAAGATGGATCAGATTTTGACTTTTTCAAACATGAGATCCATCAGAGAGTATCAAAACTCAATTGAAGTTGATTTCCAATCCATCGTAAACTGCGTATTGAGTTAAGCAAACAAGGAATAACTGTCGGATGTCGGCTAGTCAAAGTTTTCCACTTCAATCTCCAATTTATAAGTGACACGATTCCCTGTGTGGTCTCAGCTTATTTTTATTCTGTCCATAGTCAATCGCCATCCATTATCCCTTCTTTGACTGTCCGAGAAAAGAGTGCGTCATGCTCCACTTAATTTCTTACATTAATTTTAATCGCGTATTTGCATGTTTTCTTCTCAGCTAAGCCATCTCCCATATAAATAAAACACGTTGAAGAAATATTTCTAAACGATAAATAAATGCTAACCTTCTTTCCTACGAGATTCCCTTCCATACAAATTCGTATGGATTAGGAAGAACTTCAATCCCATACAAAGTTTTCCAGTGGGTAGGGATCTAATTAATTAATTGAAATACTTTTCTTTCACCTCAGCAAATAAATCTGGTTGAAGTGATAAAAGGCAATAAATTGGGAAAGTCTCTTTCTCTTTAAGCCTTTCTTAATTTTATTTCCTCCACTCTGCTGATTATCCACATTCATTCAAAACCCAAAATAAACGAGATTCAAATTCAATCCGATCCAATAATTTATTCATTCTTTGGAACAAGGGAGAAAGTTGTGGGGTAAAATCATAAAGGGCTTCTTTAACAAATTAGAAAGAGGAAATTTATAACTTTTACTTGAATACATTTCAACCCATTCACCAATTTTGCCATAGATTAAGATGAGACCTTATACGCCTTCAAACTCAGCTCTCAAAGAGGTGAAGTAATAATAGAATTAGTTTCTTCCCTCCTTTAGGAAAATAAAGTGTTCTCCAGCCAGTATTAGCTTAGCCGACACAATTATGCAAAAGAACTTTTGTCTCCCAAAGTTTCAGTTTTAATGAAGAATATAGAAGAATGAGCTTTTATTATTTTGTATGCAAGAGTAAAGTTTTAGAACTAAAACTTTGTACTTTATACTTTCCTTTGTTTTAGTCTTTTCTTAATTCCATTCTCCATTTTCCACAAGCATTCAACTGCCTCAAACTTAGCCTCATTATTCTTCCTCCTGTTAGTCTTAGAACGGAAAATAATAGTAGACAAAGGTTTAGCCAGTTTTGGAAGACCAAGATGGGATTTGCATACAAATTTTGTTAAATTAAATTAATGTCTTTTCGATTCTAAAAGCAGTTTAATTTAAGATATTTTTTAAAAAACCTTCAAATGCCAAAAGAGAAAGTTTAAAGTTTGGGAATAAATGAGCATCTTTATCATTAGTTGTTGAAAATATACAGCTCCCATTGTTGTCATAAAGTTTGAAACGCAAATAAAGTGTTTACATCCTTCTTAAGTTTATGTAAGGATATAATCCAAAAGTTTAAGTTTGTTCAGTCTGTGGATGATAAATCTTCATCAAACTACGTAATTATGCTGGCTTGGCTAATACCAAGAGCCACACGAGCAAAAGTGGAAGAAAGAAAGTAAAGGTCGATTATAATATATTATCATAGTTTTCAAACAACATGGAAATTCTGAATTAACTTTTGAGTTCATTGTTGTCCTCTCTTTCTCCCTTCTTCTAATTCACATTTTAGGACAGATATTTAGACTATAGGCATGAGTTTCTGTCAAGTGCACAAACATACGATATTGGATCAAAGATCATTCAGTTCAATTGATGTTTTTCTCTTGTGATATATATTGGTTTGTTATCTAATCGATCAAGGAAAAGTCGCTAAAAATTAAAAGCTGTTCCAACAAATTCATTGTCACGGACATGCAAAACCACTTATTGTCTAATATCACGCCATCACGATTTATTCATATAAATACAAAAATAAATTGCAACAAAATGCATCACAAACAGTCTAGGAACAGTCTGGCTTTAGAAAACAATTTTTATATAAAAAATAAAAATGAAGTTGTTTTTCTTAATTTTTGTAACCTTGATGGTTGCTTTATGGGGTACGTTTTCCAGAGTCTGGAATCCAGACAAACTGTTTCATTTTTTTACAACTTTTACTTTCTTGTTAGATGCAGAAGTACAGTCTTTCCCTACTTCCGGTGAAGAGAAAGTGAAGGAGTTGGAATTAGAAGACTGGACACTTGTGGGGAGTGTGGGTGGCAAAATGTTCTTTACATATCTGGATCGCAATGTAATTATTAAAAAAATAAAACTTTTCCATCAATTGGGATTTTCATTTAAAATTGGAATTAATTAGGTCACTTACTGGTGGGAGGCTCAGAGTCTCTGCTACAGCTTTGACTTGCTACCAGCTCAAATCAATAATGAAGACGAGAGACTAGTAGTCCACAATTTCTTGATGGAGAAAATTAAAATTGGTAAAATGACGCTTTTAACATTTGATTAAATTCTCATTTGATTAAGCAACTTGCATGTATTCGCAAACGTTTAGATGAATCCAAGCAGTACAATTCTAGACAATTTTGGTTGGATGGTGTTGATTGGAATTCAGAAAAGCGATGGTACTCTTACAGAACTAAGCGTCCTTTGAAATATCTCCCTTGGGCTGTTGGACAACCTGACGGAGGTCCAAATTATGACCAGGAAAACTGCTCCAGTTATTGCGGGGGTTGTGAGCCCCGAAATCCAGGGATGAACGGCTTCCATGATCGTTGGTGCTACTACGAATATTCGACACAATACTATACCATTCGACCTCTTTGTGAATTCCATATCGGCGGCAAAGGAGCTAACAAACTCCGTGATGAAAATATGGTTTCAGACATCATTGAAAAATATCATTCTTTTGCAGACTCAAAGGCTGACGAAGATAAAAAATTGGAAAGTACATAATGCTCTTTAAAAGTTTATAAAATAAAACATTCATACAGATACGTATTTGTCAAAATGTTTTACTATTTTCGAAGTCTCGAATGTTTATAACATTGTTGATGCATATGTTAGATCAAAAATCTCTATGTATTCTTTGCTTTTCTATTCTGGATTAGCAAAAGCGAGAAAGTCAAATAATTTAAATTGAAGAATGGATTTTGTCAGTGCACTCATTGGAAATGACTTGGATTGAAATTTACTTCCATTTCCAGATTTCTAAAGTTGAATTGATGAAGGGTGGGGTTGAATGAATAAGAAAAGAAACGCATGATGTCTCACAATAAATTGAGCTGATCCATTTCTTAATTTAAATGAGGGCAAACAAATCAAGTAAGTATCTATATTTGGAAACAGTAGCAAACTACACAAGCTCCAGGACTCCAAGAGTCTGGAAAAGGAGTCCAAAATACAGAAACTTACTTTGGGTGTGTTCAGGAGGAAAAAAGTTGATAAACATTGTTTCCCTTCTAATGTAAAAAATCATATGAAAAGCATCAGCTCTATCTTGTTCTATTCTGCCAGGAATTGAGAAAACAATACAAAATGCAGAGTCAGAGAAGAAAAGTTTCGAATCATTCTGCTCTTTTGTGTCTACCTCGACCCTCCTTCCTTTCATATGTTAGTTGTACACAACACTTAGCCTTATTAAGTGACGTTTCGACAGTTGCTTGCATCAACTCACAAAATGAATCCAAAGCTCGGCCAAATTCCCCCGAGACCAGAGTTAGCCAAGCCAAACCACCCAACTAAATCAAACCGACAACTACTACTATTACCATTTTACCGAGTTGGAACCCGAATTTCGGATTTAGTTGATAAACTGGTTAATTTTTTTTCCATCTTTGGATTAAAAACAACAAAATTAAGTCATCTATGTATGAGGTTTTTGGTTCTTCTCTGACGATTTCAAGATTGTGCTTCGTAATGCAGAAAATTATAAAATTTAATGTCTAACATGAAACTCAAGCGAAACAAGCAAGTAATAAATGATGATGAGGATGATTTGTATTGCACGACCCTTTATTTTTGTTAAAAAATAAGTAATTTGAGACGCGTGAAATTTACCTTATACCGTTACTGACAACATAATTATCCATCTGCTTACACTTGATGAACATGGAAAAATCATCATCCCTCCCTGCCTAATTTTTATTCCAATTTTTACACCTATTCCAATCATGGCTGAGTGAGTCGAGTGTGTAGGCTAATATATAACAACAGAACAACGTGATCTTTAAATCCGAAAAAATCCTTATCATCATAATCTCATGGTTGAGTTACCTGCAGATGCAATTACCAAACAAGCCAAGCAAACTTTACAATTTAATATCCCACCAGCAAGCTTCCAATTTTTGGAATCTGGCTGAATTTCGACATGCTACTTGATTCATTATACATATGCATACACTATAAATATATTTTCAAACTAATCAGAAAAAAACTTTCTCCCATTTAAAACAAGAGCAAAAACTATTCTTTGTATATAGAGTTACTCCAGTGTAAAATTTGTTGATGCAAAAAAGTGTGATGTTTGGTTTTGTTATCAAATTGAATTTTTTCCTTGTGTGAAAAATTGATGAGCTTTTGAATAAAAGATCGTCATCTGGCTGACTATGGAAGTTGATGAAGACTTGATTTTCTCTTCAAGTAAATTGTTTGGATATCATCCCATTTCCTGGATGAATGTAATTGCACGCACAACAAGTGGCAAATATACAATATATATTTAAGTATAGAGGTTAGAAAAGTAGTTAATTTGGCTTCTGAATTTAATGGTAAGTGGTAAATGGTAGTGGGACGCAGTAGTTTTGTTAGTTATGCCATGTAGTTTAGTTAACTAACTACCTACGCAAGAATTTGCTGACTCAGCTACCCAACTTGTATTGTTAGAATAACTTGGAAGATTTGATTAGTTGAGGAGCTGTAGCTGCTGTAGAATTGGATTTTTTTATTGATGGTAGTGGACTTGTTGAAATTGGATGGTTTGTTGGCTATGCTCCGAGATTCGAATGACCATTTAGAATAGAAAACAAAAGAAATAGCTGAAAAGAGGAAAAGAGATTGAAAAGAGGGTTGAATAGAGGAGATGGTTTGCAAAGAATGGATGCACAGTTTGAAAATAAATTGGGCATTATTAGGAAAGTTTCATTATTATTAAAGAAGAGAAAGATGCTGGTGTAGCTCTGAATTACGCACACAGTAAGAGTACAATTACAATCAAAATTATAATTAGAAGAAAAAACGGAAGTCATTTTAATTTTACAATAACCCAAATCTATTTTCTCTTCGTTAGCATAATTTTCTTATATTATTATGGTATGCTGTTTTTAATAACCCGATTAAAGGTGATTGGGGTAATATTTTCACACTTGTACTCATCTGGCTTAAAACATGAGTATGGGTGACAGAAATTACAGAGTTGAAGATAACAAGTTTGTACACTTTGAACTCTATTCGCGTAGATGCATATTTACACCTTGCTTGTCGCACGAAAGTTGACATAAAGATGTCTTTAAGGCTGGCTTAAACAGAACTTGGCACTTTCTGTGTTTAAAAGTGGTAACCAACTTTCCCCTATACTAAATGAAT
>JAQIXN010001816.1:0-15190 GCA_034698145.1 Proisotoma minuta
TAGGATTAAAGCGTGACGGACAGACAGACGACCCCGACGAGAGCAATAGCTCTCCACGTATGGCGAGCTAATAAATACTTTTTATCTGTTAAAAATGATACAACAGAAAATGGCAACAAGAACCAAGGACAAGAGGATTGAGCGATGAACACGAGAAATTCTTAGAATTTTGGGCTGTAATATTATTATCTAATGTGAAAAAATTGATTATTTTACAAAAACCATTTTTAAAAAAAGCTTAAATTTATGTATGTGTTTACCGAATGGTAGGGAAATGAGAAATTCTGGCTGAAATTTGAGATAGAATTACTTTCTTCATCCCAACAACTTTCTCCTGTTTGGGCAGCTGAAGTATCTAAAGATGAAGTATTAGTTAGGAAAGTTAATCTTTACCAATCATGCAAATGTATCAAAATCCTACCATGTTTGTAATTCCAATCCCACTCAATAAGATTGCGTAAAATTAGTAAACTGTCTTGGTTCCAATCCGTTGTAATTGTTAACTTTTGTATTAGATCTTTTATAATTTGGCAACTCCACTTACAACGATAAGCTAAGCTAATTTCATTAATTTCATTAAAATTATCCTTTACGGCATTTTCCGTATCAACTTGTCTCATAACATTGCAAAGATTTACACAATCTTTAAAAATGTTGTTCAGATCTTGCGAAATTGTATCCAAAACTTTTTTCTTTTTCGTGTTTTCAAAGTTGAAATTTAATTGGATTGGAATGGGAATGCTTAAGATTCTCATTTGCACCCTTTTACAACTATTGGCTTCTCGAGATGAGAAAATGCTCAAGTTCTGAATGTAATGAATTGTCTCACTAATGTCTTTGTGAGTGAGCATCAGGGAGTGATAGCAGGCGATGAAGTCTTCCACTGATTGAATTCCTCTCAATCTGCATTCCAATGATTTGACTGCAAAAAGCAACTTAAAAATAGCTCATTTTGAGTTGAGACATTCAAGCTTAATTAAATACCTTGGCCCTTTATTTTGGCCATATTGAAGTTAATGAGACTAGTCAATTTCTGTAGTAGATCCATTTCGTAGTCTGCTGATGTCAAAGTCATCTCGAGTTGGAGTATGTATAAAAATGTTTTGTCATTCAGAAGGTGTAAATTCTATGCTAAATATGCTAATTATTAAAGATTGAAAGAAACTCTCTAGCACCTTGGAATATTGCTGATGTGCTACGAACTGCGAATATTTTGCATTTTTTAGCGTAAATTGCGTGTTTGAGGGGATTAATTGATAGGCATATCTTTGTAATCCTTCAACTTGTTGAAAATTAAAATTAAATGCGTCATTACAAAAATTAGGGAGCAACGATAATAAACCGTTGGTTGTAAAGTTGTAAACGCATGTAACGATGAGGGGTGATTTGATGAACCGTTTGATTATCTGGGTAATACTTTCGACTACTTTTTTGACGAATCTCAATTTTCCCCCTTTACACCACCACACCCACATACAAAACAAACACTTTAGGTGTAGATCAATTTTTTACACTATTACCTTTGAATAAGACCCAGCATGCAAATTTTGACATTCCACCAAAGGTCACACATTAATGCACCAACTCCATTTAACTCATTGTCAATGTGCTGAGACATTTCGAACGGTCGCTTTACCAAAAGTTACCATTGACTGTCAATGACCATGACCTTCAGGGCCCATCCTCAAACTTGACCTGAGATGGACTCATGAAGAAAGCGTTCGAGAGTTATGGCGCAACCAGATAGACGGACATATGATGCTTCTCCCCGTCATAATAAACACAAGATTTTATATTAATTTCAATGGGTTATGAAGATAAGGGAGCAATTAAATAATTTGCATGGATTCTATAAAATGTGTGAACAAAGGATGGAGGGAATTAACGGCGGCCAGACCAAGTAGTCTAACGAACTTCTGCAAAAACAACGGCCACTCTTCCTCCTCTTATCAACCCAAAACAAGCAAGGTCCTGCCAGGTTAGTTAATTGAAGGGACCCTTGTTAGCCACTTCTACAATAATCATGTCCCCTTTTCAGATAGTCTACTAATTGTCCAAAGGGAAGATGACGGAAGAGTATGTCCGGATTGAAAAGTTGGGGGAGGGTAAGTGTCCACCAAAGGCATTTCCGTTGTGAGGAGTACAAGTAATTGTCTTGTAATTGTTGACAGGGACCTATGGGGTAGTCTATAAATGCCGACACAAGAAAACGGGAGAGTTTGCGGCGCTGAAGAAAATTCGGATTGAGAATGAAGACGAAGGGGTTCCTCCGACTGCCCTCAGAGAAATTTCCATACTCAAAGAACTATCCGTCCACCCAAATATTGTGGGGTGAGTTTCAAATATGAGTGACATTTGAGTGGGGCGACAATTGTTTATGTATATATCCCTTTTTGTTTCCGCAGATTACGGGACGTTATTATGCAGGAAGGGAAACTATATTTAGTTTTCGACTACTTGAATATGGATTTGAAAAAATACATTGATAGTTACGGGCATGGGAAGCAATTGGAAATGACGACTATTAAATCCCTTACTTATCAGGTTAATTATTACATATTATGACTAACAATGGAATCTTATTTTGTTTTTCTATTTTAATAATTAGCTGTTACGAGGAATGCTTTTTTGTCATCAAAGGCGAGTGTTACACAGAGATTTGAAGCCTCATAATTTATTGATTGATACTCAAGGGAATTTGAAAATTGCGGATTTTGGCCTTGCAAGAGCATTTGGAGTCCCGGTGAGAGCTTATACTCACGAAGTGGTCACTTTATGGTACAGAGCTCCAGAAGTACTCTTGGGGTCACCACGCTATTCTTGTCCAGTGGATATGTGGTCAGTTGGGTGTATTATGGCGGAGCTTATCACAAAGAAACCACTTTTTCAAGGGGATTCAGAGATTGATCAACTCTTTCGAATTTTCAGGTACCAACATTGTTTTATACTAACTACTAACGATGCTGTGTACCACTATGCAATCTCTTTAAAACATTTTTATAATAATTTATTGTAGAATTTTGCGTACTCCAACTGAAGATATTTGGCCGGGTGTTTCTGAACTTCCAGACTACAAAGCAACATTTCCCAAATGGAACGATTTTTGTTTAAAAGCCCAGGTGCCCCGGTTGGCAGACGACGTTGATGGCATGGATTTGTTGGGGCAGATGCTTATTTATTCTCCCAGTGAGCGACTTAGTGCAAAAAGCGCAATTAACCATCCATTTTTCAAAGATTTCGATAGTAGTTGTCTCCCAGAATTTGACAACGATCTCGCTTAAAAATAACTTATTTAATAATATCTATTTACTTATTAAAAATTGCCATCTGTTATTCATACGCTTTCACACCCTTTATGTACGCTTATTGAATTATATTCAAACTTCACAGAGAAAAAAAAACTGAAAATGTTATGATTATAAAAATACATTCAGATTTAAGGAAAACTATTTAAAATGTATGCCTTATGTGTGAGGTAAATGTATTCCAATGATTGTAATATTTTTTTTTGATATTCACTTGTAATAAAACATTTGCATATTATGCAAACTGCAGAGTAGTTTAACAAAGACGGGGTATTGCGAGATTTATTGTGGCAAAAAAACAGTGAAACCTCGTGAGTGGAAGTTATTTTTGAGGACAAACTCCAATGGGGGACGAAGGGAGGACCCAGATGGTGGAATTGAGCCCTGACGAGTTGGAAGCGTACGTCCAAGACGCTGTCTTCAATAAAGTGGACAATCACCGAGAGCACTTGGCCCTCCATCCCTATTGGCTCACAAAACCCAAACAAGGTGTCTTGGAAGAACTTCGAAAAACACTCGGCAAATGGAACTCAAAGTATGTCTTTTTGAACAAGTGATGTTTTTTTAAAACAGATAAATTATCGAAAACATGTTTTTTTTAGATTGGACGCTTACGTCGTGGGCTTTGAGAACGTTGCCTCCGACACGACCAGTGCCGCACTTAACGAGGATCACAAATGGATTCATGTTGATGTCATTCTTACATTTTACTTGTATCAGCCTCGACAAGGACAAGAGCTCAAAGGTTCGTCCACATCCTTTAATTAATATTAATTAATTAAAGTCAACTTTTATACAGGAACTGTTCAAAAGATTGCACTGCAGGCTGTGATATGTACTCTGTTTAATGTTTTCTCTGCAACCGTTTTTCCATCTAGCCCAGAAGAGGTAATGCAAACTATGATATTTATGATTAATGAAGTGGCTAGTTTACTTACAATTTTTTTTTATAGTTAAATGAATGGTCATTGGGGGATGATATTAGTTTCAAAATTACTTCATTTCAAAATAGGCGAAAAGGCCCCGTAATCAGAGCCCATAGCATTTTAAGTGATTCGTCAGAAGATAAATCTTTCAAAAAGAAAAAGAAAAGGAAGAAAGAAAAAATAGACCTCGAAGAGTTTGATGAAAATTGGGGATAAAAAACTAATTTTATTATTTTTTATGAGATTCTTCGAGTATTTTTATTATTCGATATTAATAAACCTCTGTATATATTAACTATAAAGCACCGATTGTACAATTCTATTACCTATTTATATGTATTTAGAAATAATAATACTTGTCATGTAAAGTTTGGATTAGTCTCTGACAGGACTTGACCAATCAGATCCAAACCCAAAGGCCGAATCTGAATCTGAGTCAGATTTCGATTCTTTTAATATCTGGGAGTCGGCTGCACGTTTTTGTCGTCTTTTAGATGGCTTGTGACTTAATGCAGGGGGTGGCATCATTTGCTTGTCCTTTTCATGCTCCTAATTAAAATAAAATTTTAACCGCTCATAAGTTAAAATAGCGCGGAGTGTTACCTCAATTTCTGGTAAATTATCTGCAGATCCCCAGTTCTTTTGCATCCGCTCAATTGTACTGGAAGAAGTAGATTTTCCTAATAGGTAACCAAAAGCATCCCTTGTACTCTTCACTTTAACGTTTAGAGAGCCAATTCTTAGAAAGCTGGAATCCCTTTCTCTTTGTATTTCAGTATTTCGTCTTTTCTCTTTCAACTCTGAAAAATTTATGCGACCAAAAACATTTTAAACGAAATGATTTAAAGCAAGTCTTTGATTAGTTCTTTATCAAATGGAATATGATAATAAAACTGTCATAATAAAAAGCTTACCGCTAGCAATAATCCACAACCAAATATTTTAAATGGTTCCAATTTTCATGCAAGCTCGAAAAGACAGAATTGCTTCAAGATTTTAAATGCAAGCCAGTGCTTTGTTAAATATGGCCATGCATGTAAACTAGCATTAAATTAATATTCATATTTTTAAAGCAATATATAATGATGATTATTTTTTGAAAAAAAGTGATAAATTAATATAGGATTGTACAAATTGAGCTACTAAAATTAGAAAAAAACAAAGTATAGTTTTTGAGACTGGCGTGATTAATTTTAAAGAAAAACTTATTCAGGTGTTTTTTTGGCGTTGCTTTTTGTTGTAGGAGTTGAATTATCCACAAAATTACGGATTCCACGACGTATACTACTTCGCATGTTTTCGTTGCTTTTTGGTCTAGAAGATAGTGAGCTGGAACTGGTCGTAGGTTGAAGACTTTGTGTAGAACCACTGAAGTTTTGACGATGTAACAATCCCAAATGACGGGGACTGTTAGTAGTGACAGATTTGGTAGGCTTAGGTTCCAATAGTCCTAACCCTTTTTTATGGAAAGTATTTTCTTGGGTATCCCGTTTTTTACGAAACGAAGAAAACGATAATAGTTGTATAGGACTTTTTGGGCTTAGCTTGGAAGGCAAGTTATTATTAAGTTTGTAAGGCTTAGGGTCTCGTGCAATATTAGAGTTGCATGTAGGCAAAGTGACAGTAATTAAAGGTTGTTCGGAAAGCATTCGGTCCGAATTATAAGAAGAGAAATTGCCAGCAGTGGAATGATGTCGGCGATTTCGTGGCGTTGCTTTGCTTGTAAAAGACTCACTTTTGAAACTATCCATGGACAATGAAGCATCCTGACGAACAAGATATTGCATCGGTTTTTTTCCAGCATGGTCCCGCATATTTGCATCAGCATCTATTTGGCAAACAAAATTACTTGAATCTTTCTGCAGACGCAACAAAAAATGTTTATTTCTTACTATAAGTTTTGATAAGCACATCATAAACTTCTTGTCGACCAAATTGTGCTGCCAAATGTAAAGGCGTGTATCCTACAAAATTTTAACTTATTAATAATCGTTTTTTCACTTTCATTTGGCTTGCTTACCTCCATTCTGCCAGTTTTAATAATAATAGAAACATGAAAAATTAAATTAAAATCATCATTTTAAAGAACATTTTCAAAAACCAAATGTGTTTTCCTCTAACCGATTTTAGATTGACTTCCGCTTTATATGTCCCAGCAAGAAGTTTGACACATTCCAAGTTCCCGTGCTTTGCAGCCCAATGTAATGCAGTCTATAAAAGTATAACTTCATTCAGAAAAAGAATCAACGGAAGTCATTGATGTTGATAACTTACATACTACATATGACATAATATTACATCCAAGTGGTTGTCCAATCCAATTAGTTAATATAATATGTAAAAATAGTATTGCTTTAAAAACATGAACAAAAAATAATAAAACAAAAAAATAATACTTACGCCCTTTGGTGGCAAAGTCAGTTATGAAAAAGGAAGACAAAACAACAATTTAGTATAAGTGAATTGGATTAATGATGAATTGCATAAATATAACATAACTTACATTCATATCCTTTCGCCTAACAAGTGCTGGATTCTCTTGAGCCATTTTGTTTAGAATTGGATAATCGCACTTCATTGCTACCAGCATCCACTCTTTAGACTTTGGATCAAGCTGTGCGTGGTGATAAAATCCATATCCAAACTAAGAATTTTTGACCCAAACCAATTGTTGGACAGCACAAACAAACAAAACAAAAAAGCATAACACCACAGTTAATAATATGCAAAATACAACACAAGGGTTAAAGGTCCAAACTTTAAATACCACATGGATAAAAGGATTAAAAAACTTACAGAGGATAATGATGCAGTGTCGTAATCTCCGGACTCGTGCTGCATTAAACAAAGTAATGTTGATGGCTATTAAATGACTGACCAAGTCAAGTAATTGTGACGAACCTTAATAGTTATTTCTCTACGATTCCTCGAAGATGATTTGGCTACAGCGGATAACTCACATTCTGAGGCAATGCGATTAAATTTCTGCATTCTCTCTTTTACGCTTATTTTCTGCTCTACTTCAAAGTTGCCATTTTCATCGTTATTGGACTGCTTCTCATTTTCCTCATGATTTAAACTGTCACTTATTTGAGCACTATTCATATTCTCCTTTTCATGTTCATCGTCAATCATTCTATTATCAGTATTTCTTTCCATTCGCAACTGTTCATGCATTGTTGATCCAGAATCCATATTTTGCAAATTTTGTGGTTGATGAATGGCATTCATATTTTGGTTGGTATCTACGTCTCCATTCACTTTTACAGATTCCATCTTTGTCTGTAATTTATTCCTCAATCCTACGTGGGTATTAATATTCGATGATGTAGAGCTGCTGGAATAGCTATTTGCTGCACTTGGTGATCTTTCAACAGATCGTCTTGATCTGGGAGGGACGGGTGGGGCTCCCGAAAAATTATCGGGAGGATTCTCACTTCCAGGTAATCCCGTCACTACAGAACACATTTTTGTAACCAACATTTAGAAAAACTGTCACAAAATATAGATTTTTTGTTGAAAAACTTTGTTTTTTGTTTTAACCGTAAAAAGCAAAAAAATAGAGAATTTCAGTAGACAATTGCAAACTAACGAAAGTTTTGCTCAAGATCAGTGCGTTATGATGAATTTAATGAACCTGAGCCATTAATGCATAGACATGATCTCGGGGTTTAAATTGTTTGCCACCCCTATTTCATCTACAACAAAAAACTTAATTGCCGTTAAACATTTTTAAATATCCAAGTGCAAAGAAAGACGTGCACAACTAATTAACATTAAGCTACTACTTACTGACAATTAGCCTTTGGCTCTCAGCCAGTCCTTGCGAACAAGCGAGTATTAAGTGCAATATTCTGTCGATAAAATCTGCATTTTGATAGATCAAGACAAACCCCACTTGACACTATTTAGAAAATCATATTCTTTTCTTAACTCCGTTTTTCGTGGCCCACAAATCTACAGTTGACTATGAAAAGACTTTATCAAAATTAACCAGTCTAATCTTTCCATAATATCTGATTTATTGTTCAATTTGTCGTGATTCCTCAACTAATTTAATTTTTTTTAAATGGAAATTATGAATATAAAATGGGCCAAAAATACCTTACAAACGCTGTGGTGTCACCACCCGGATGTATAGTATTTTTATCCATTATGCTATTCGCTTTTTGTGGCTCTTTAATTTGTTTTTGTAGTATTAAAACCAGTTCCAAAGAATACTAATTTGTTTCTGCCAAGTTGTAAGAAATGAAGAAAAATTGTTTACGCTATTAAAATTAGCAGAGTAGTTCTTTTCATTTCGAACAAAACTTTTAATATAGGGAGGTCTATGGTAAAATATTACCAATTATAATTTTAGCATTTTTAGCAAAATTATTTGCCAGAAGAAATCAAGTGATAATGAATCAGTCAGCTTGCATATTATTGACATTTTTAACATGGATGAACTCACTAATGGATGTGATTAGCAATAATTAGTTATCACTAATTACCTACATGGATGAGCTCACTAATTAAACATATGTATATTCTATGAATAGTATATATATAGATAAAACTATTCATCCGTAAGGCGTAAAACAAGTTACATGCAAAGTTATGCGTTTCGAGTCAAACACCATTAAAATCAAACCACCATGCATAATAGTTTCCACAATAAATGATTAATTGTCAAGCCCAGCATGCAAAACATCTGTCTACTAGTGTCTACTGATTTTCAATTCAACGCTAATGACAATATAAAATAACGTCTTTATAAATAGTACTTAAAAGCAAAAACAAAACAATAGAACCTGAAGCACTGCGGTGATATTGATACATGCCAGCTGGTGACGAAGAATCCATTAAAGCATTAACATTTTGTGTGGATGAAGTTGAATAATAGGATGACATTCCATTTCCGGGCACTGAGTGAGTTCGATGATAGGGAACTCCGCCAACAGAAGTCATGGAACTTCTTCTTGAAATCCCATGAGGATTTGATGGGGATGTGGGAAATCTGTTAGCAGCAGCTGGGGGAGGGGCACGATAAGGGGGAGGAACTGCGGCCCTTGATGGACTCCCTCCAACATTATTGCTTCCATATGAATTTTGGGGGCTAACATATCTTCGAGGAGAGCCTCCAGCATTGATAATCGGAGGCAAGCCGTATTCAGGGGGATATTCTGTTGTATTTCCATAAATGCTTTGCTGTTGATTTTGAAGTAAATTTATGTTTTGTAAAGGATGTTGGGGTGGGGATTTTGTCGTTTGTTGTTGCATGTAATGTGACGCTGGGTAAAAATTGGCTGTGTTGTTTTGATTAATATTTCCATGTTGAGGATAATTATAAGGATCCATGTAATTTGAGCTCAAAGAGTATTGCGATCCGTAAATTTGTGGTTGAGAATTTTGTCTTCGAAGATAGTTGACATTCCCACCTCCTCCGTGAAATGGTGGTCCTGGGTTGCTATTTAAGGCTTGAGTTTGAGGGTAATAATTAGTGCTGTATCCCTGGCTGGGGGCCGGTGGTGGTGGTTGCTGTTGACGAGTCGAGTTTCCGTCAATTGGCAAGAAATACTGACGTTTCAAAACCAGGAACTTTTCGCCCTAATTGTGCAAAATAATGCAAAAAAACAAACAAATAGAAAAGAGTAAAACTGAAAACTAAAAAGTGGATTCAATATTGGACATGCTGGCATGCTTATATAGCTAGAATTTGCAATCAATTTAAATCAAAATTAAAACAGTTAATCATTATTTCAAAATACTGAAACATTAAACAATACCGACTTTTTAAATGTTATTTCTTACATTTTCTACTTTGACGGACGCTAATTTGTTGACGTAAGCCTTAAACAGGGTCCGTGCTTCATCTGCAAAATATTTTTAGTCACACCCACTTAAAATATTTAAATAAAAATGTAAGAATATACCTCTAATCGCAGGGTTTGAAAGATAAGTTCTGAAATAACTGACAATATCCGTATTTTTAACGATTCCTCCGTTTTGAACAAAATATTGACGAATATCTTCTTCGCTCATCAAAGGTTCCATTGTTTTTTAATTATAAATCACAATAAATACTGAAACACTTGGAAAATTAACAAGTTCCATCAATTAAAAAACTGAGGGAGAGCAGATGATGAAGAGCTTTCAACAAATTCTTTTTATATGAAGCCAACCGGGCATCATCTTCATCAGCAACTAAAAGCGTCTCTTTGCTCAGAGTGATCAACAATCAACAGGTGCATCGGAATCCGATTGTTGCAAGTGTCTCAGTACAAAAGACCAAATAAATGCCGTTTGTGGTGAAAATTCAATTGTTCTCTCCAAGTTTCATTCATTGCCCTCTTCATTAAGTTGCATCCACTCAATTTGCATGAGAATTTTCTTGATAGATCACCATGAACGTTTATTTTATAAACTCGAATAATCGGAATTTAAAAAAATCTTTTTTTGAATCAAAAGAAATAAATTAAATTATGGATCTGAATCTTTTTTCCGAATTGGGGATACGGATGACCAAAAATGATTGGTAATTTAGAATGTTTCCAACTTTTGCTAAATATATATAGTACTAAACCTTAGTTTTCATGTCTTTAAAGTAAGCCGATAGAGAACAATAAAATTGTAGAGCAATGTATTCGAATGTTCCGATTTGAGCCACATCCCAGGAGAAAAGTTATCATCATGCACGGCGAGATCACAGTCACAATCTTAGACTCGGACAATAAAACAATCAAACATAGATGCACTGAGGTTATATAAGTATAGTATTTAAAGCATTAATTAAATTAGTAGAAAATTTACAAATGTTGATTTTAGGAATTTAAAAAATCTGTGAGTCTCTACGGTCTTCACAGATCATCCAATGAGAATGAAATAGCTTTGGATTTGATTAGAAAATGTCCTTTTTTGGGAGAAGATTCCATGCTTGGCAATCTTACAGAAATAGTAAACCAACTGAAATCACGACAATACGATCATAATGGTTTAGCAGTCCAAAAACAAGCTGCAACTGATGGATCATTTCTTCCTAGATTTCAAGAAATGTTTGATGAATTTAATGTCGAGGAATGTCCAGATTTTCAAACAGACGAGGAACCAGATTTCGGCAAAGTAGACCAATACATTGAAATGTTGTATGAAGATGTGGCACACAAAATTGAGGCTTCAAAATGTATTGCAAAGTTGACTGAAGGGGGATATTTTCTACGAGATATTGCGAGACATGGTTCAGCCGTAAATGCATTGTTTCGCACATTGCGAGAGGATTCAAAAAAGTCTTCCAAATTAAGTAAATACATTTTAACCATTTGTGGCCAATTTGCACAAATTCAAGATTTCCATGAAATGCTGATGACTCATAAAATACCGAGCCTGGTTTTGGACATAATTGACTATGAATTAGAGCGTTATGAAAAATGGAAATCGCAACTTGTAGAGATTGAGGAAAATGTGTCTAATTCTGAAACATCAAGTGTAAGATCGCTGAACGAGTGTCGTTTGATGTGGTTGCGTTTGGAAGAATTAGCTGCGCTTCAAAATGAACTTTTGAAAGGTTGTTATTGTGAATATTCATTTTGTATAGTTGATGTTAGCTAAAATATGTTTTAGACTTTGACTTGCACATTGTGAAATTTTTTAGAGGGTTTTGAGATTTTACATTGCATGTCGAAAGAATGTGAAGTTCGGGAAATTTTGTATCAACAACAAGTAACCAGTTCGCTTATCCACGCCATGGACCGAAAGGACAATAATGATTTGCTCTTCACCATGATTTCTTTCCTCGGAAATCTCTCTTGCTACAAGGAATTTATAGAGAAAATGAAGGGATTAGAATTGATTGACAAGCTCGCTGATATTTTAAAATGTGGATCACCAATCAATAAAAAGATTGTAAAAGTATCTTTTCATCTGCTCTACAATCTCAGTTTCGACAATACGCTTCGTCAAAATATTTACAATTGTGGGCTCGTAAATATAATACTAAACTGCTTTGGTAAAAAAAACAAACAATTTGTTTAGTCCAAGATAAATAAACATGTATAATTCAGGGAAACCCATGCTCCTTGAAATTACTTCAAAGCTTCTTTACAATCTGTCTATGGAATCATCCTTCAGGAAGTGTTTGGCTAAATCATCTTTAGTCACACCGGTACATATTATGTAATAGTTATTATTAGTGTAAAGTAAAATTAATGACTAACATCAATAAACCAATTAATAATATTTTCTTGTTAGCTAATGCATCTTTTGATTTCCCCTGAGACTCAATCACCATTAAAGCCAATATTAACAAGCCTTGCTGTGAACTTGGCGAAAACAAAAGGGGGAGCAAAGTTAATGTGGGAAACCAATAATTTGGGGGCATTGGTCGAAATGGTTCTTGAAGAACAGGACATGTTTGGAATGAAGATTATTCGGAATGTAGCAGAACACAATATGGCTTTTGTTTTGTATGAGAAAGTCGGAGAAATATCCCAAGCCATGAGCATTTCCCATTGCCAAAAATTCATTTTCGAATGTATCTGTACGTTAAAATATTTTGACATGTCTCGAGTGGACATTTCTTCAATTACTCAAAACGGAAGAATATTTTCGTGGATGAAACAGACGTTTGGCTACTACCTTGAATTCATACAAAAGAAGACACAACTTGACGATGAGTTCGACTTAACTCTTGTTGTGATTGATATAATTTTGCTGCTTGAAAATATCGTGAGCGTTGAAGAAGGGGCTAGAGTTGTGGTCGGGGACGGTTTCATGGAAATTCTTTTCAAAATTTTGCATTCTAAAAATGAAACACACGAAACTCAAGTCACAGATCACGTATTTATAATGTTTTATACCTGCACAAAGCACGAGTCAATTTCTACATACTTGGCATCCAAAACACGCTTTGCAACAGATTTGCTAGAGCTTGCAGAAGTACTGGATGGAAAATTTAGAAAACAGTGTATCTTGATTTTGGAACAAATTGGGGTACAATTTATATTACATTTTATTAATTATTTTGAAAAATATTATATGTAGACATTTGATGAATCATGGAAAGAAAATGTACAACAGTTCAATTTTCTCAAATGGAATAAAGAGTGGACAGATGCAGCAACTTGCTTAGAAGATGCTGAAGAAGAAATTCTGCAAAAGTTTCCATTTATTGACCATGATGTTTCATTTGAAAGCAACTATGAAAATGCAGCTAATTCGCAAGCTAGCTTTGCCGAACAAACTTGGCCAACTTCTTCAAATAATCAAATTCATGATGAAAATATTTTCAAAATTTTTCAACATCAATTCGACGAAGAAATGCGCCATTGCAAATATGATGATGACACGGATGATGATGAATCCTTGTGAATAACAAAACCATGATAATTTATAAAAAATGTAAACTAAAATTTAATAAACATTTCCGTCAATTTGAGACTATTAATACTTAGAAATCAGTTACTAAATTATTATTATTTTTGTAAACTAAAAACACTTCATTGGTGGATTCATGGGGAAATTCCTTGGACATTTAAAAGCCGTTGAGAACTCCGTCATTTGTTGAAGTGCTGCTGCAAAAATTAAAAAAAAATGCAATTAAACGTTAATAAAATCATTTAAATCATGTACAGTATTATATAAAACTTTTACCGTTTATTGCAGTTACATACTGCATATAATCGGTATATTTTTCTTCCCCTTCGTGCTGCTTTTGTCTACAAAAATTCTTCAAACACAAAAAGATGCATATATAAATATTAACGATAGGATTAAATACTTATTTTTAAAAAAGTATGAAAAAGTACTCGAACGGCCGTCATGAAGTATAGCTGCTCCTCGCTATACGATTCTAGACCCACAATTTTCTTGGATAATACCCATGTTCGGTGCCTATTATTTAATAGCCAAAACTTTGTGTTTTTGATTCTTTTACGGGATATTGAATCAACATGCACAACTTTTAGAGCAAGCACATTTGCGAATATATGAAAGTGTTCTTCATAAAGGGTTTTGAAAGTCATTGTCGTATTGACTACTAGTTCTTTTGAATTTCTGTCAAAATATTGGATCCAACATGGTTTTGTGCTTCCATCGCCCTTTTTCTTCATCCCCTGTGTTGCTGGATTATCTTGACGAACACCTTTGTTTTTAACAAATACAATAAAAGCTTTGTGTTACTTTTAAAAAAACACGTACCAATATATGCACCCATCATTGTCAACATTGATCGCGTGCATATCAATTTTGAGCCTCCATTCCGTACTGCCCTAGGAAAGGCAACTTTGCAAAATAAGATGGTAAATTTTAGCACAAAACTTACAAAACATCTGAATCGTAAGGTTCCAAATAAAATGAAATTGGAGTAAAAATTGCATTAACCTAATAATAAAAAAATAAAGTTATTACAATTAACAAAAATAATTAAATGCCGAGAAAAAAATTAAAATACACACACTGTTAACTGGTGTAACAGAGTACCAAGCATTTTCCAAATCAAAGGTCCTGCTATTCCTATTATAAAAATTTACTTTTATAATGTACTTTCAAATGCTGATAATGTTCGAACGCTACCAAAGCAAAATGTGACGCTTGTCATCAATTTCTGTCCACCATTTTTTTGCTTGACGAAGTGTAAACATTTTTCCGTGTAAAGCGTTTATCAAATGATCTTGTCCCAAATCTAAGAAACCAAGTGCTTTCGAGTCTTCACTGTCCGTGTCCTCCATATTCGGTGTATTGGATATAAGATAAAAAGGGTCACTTTCACTAGCAAGCAATTGTGATCCTTCATTTCTAGTTACAGAATCGATATGTGGAAACAATGTGTCATTTTTCCAAAAAATATGCAAGTGTCGCACGTTGGTTCGAAAAAACTCTTCAATCTAGAAAACAAGCATCAAGCTTTATGAAAATTCCAATGAAATTGACAATAATAGCACAAATTGTATGTACGTACGTATTTAGTAAACTTGGTGGCATCAA
>JAQIXN010001817.1:0-15188 GCA_034698145.1 Proisotoma minuta
TTTGTCAATGTTGCTAATAACAAAATGTAACCAACTTTTGGTTCACTTGTAACCAATTTATGGTTCACCCTGTATATAAAAAATATATTTAAAATATTTGTTTGAATACATTTAGTTTTAGCCAAAGGAGACAAAGTAAACTTAGTGAAAACTGAATTTGATCAAAGTCAACAGATTTAAAATGCACAAGGTTTCAACGAAATAAAACGTGATGATTATGCACATCAAGAAACGTGACTTAAAACGATCTGGTTTATTTATTTGTTATCCAAAGGAAACTGCTTGTCTCTGTATTATTTCAACTTCTATTTAATTTTATGGCAATTCCCCACTGTACTTTGATACCGATTGCCATCAAATGAGACTAATTTAACAATAAAGCATAATATCCCAAGTCATCTAGCAAAAAAAATCATCAAGACTGAACCAATCTGACAAAACCTTATCTACTGTGACATTTGGATATGAATAAAGGTTTCACTAACAAAATGAAAAAAAAAATCGTGTCAATATGAAATATACCAAAAATAATCATGTATGCTATAAAAAAAAGTTGCACAAAGAAGGCCAGCGCTGAAAATCTTATTATTAACGCTGTATCATGTAACTAAACTAGGAAATTATTTGCATCCATTGATTGCAGAGATTTAGTCCACTGCAAATGAGGGAGATAAATTACTTTGCAGAATTGAATACAAGCCCAAGAAAAAGATAACGTAACCACATTGTAATTTATTTGTAGCAGGCCTTCGAGGACAAGATTGTGTGGTAATAATGCTTTCAACAAAATTACTGCACCAGAGTTAAAATTGAGGAAATATCTTAAATCATACTTTACAAAGACATTCTCAGCATGGCATCTTTTTGACTCGAATACGCTAATTTATTGGAAGACTTTTTTTTTATTATTGGCTGCGATTTAAAATTTGCATATGATGAGATAGGTCATTAATCATTAGTAGAAAATAAAAGCGTTAAAAAAACGATTTTTGTAAACGAAACGATCAATTTTTGTATCGTGATTTTGCTTTAAACTGTGACTGTCGTGGAGAAAAATGAAATCCACTCACAAGACAAAAGTCCAATGGAATGAATTGAATGCAAAAGTAACAAAAAATTGATCACAATATATTTAAAGCAATTCAAGGCTACGTCCATCTTGAAATGATCTTGTTATCTAAAAGTTACCACTTTACTAACATTCCCAAAACACTATTTTTGCTTAACAGTGTCTTCCACGGCCTTGATATCAAGAACAAGTTGTATAAAAGGTGGCCAAAATAGGCTAACCGTGATCGAGTCTGATTGTAATGACTTTTGACAAATAAACATCATTATTGTCAATGAATCAATTTCCTGCTCGAGATTAATTTTTTGTATATTTATATAAAATGCAGCAGCTATTAAAAAACTTGATGTCTGAATTTTTAATGAAGCTTTCTTGAAACAAAGAAATCTCAAAATTTTCTTGTTTTAAACAAAAAGAAGTTTGTTCACTTATTGTATTTCTGACATTTTATCATTTTATAATAAAGATGTATCTATAATCAAAAAAAGGAAGAAAACACAAAGGGATTTTTAAAAATTAATTTAGATGACGAGATTATCAGCTGTCAAATTAAAAGCTGGAACAATAGTCTTTTCGTTTCTTTTCGTTGGCCATTTAATTTTTCACCGCAAAGCCGATTATGTAACTTGATAAGTAAACAGAAAAATGATAGCAGTGAATGTTGTGAAAACATTATTCGGTTTTAATAAAAACAAAAGTTTGTTTGAAAACATTTGTGCAGCTTGTCAACAGAGTTGTTTTGTATCAATTCATTACCCTTTTTAGACTATCAGTTTGATATCAAAATTAAAATTATTGATTCAGTTATTTTTTTTGCAATTTATTCGGAGAAAATACATATTTTATATTTATTAATAATAAACTAGTAAACGTAAAAGAAGCTTCCACTTCAATTCATTAAATTGTATCCAACTCTTTTATTTTGCACGCAACTATTAATAATCCAATTTTTCAATACATGCACGACTCTGTTCATACCTTTTTGTCTAGCTGTGGAAAAGAGACATGTAGGTGTGGCGTTAGCATTAAATTAACAATGATAGAAATGAAGGAATAATGTATCAAGAAGCATGTTTGGTAAATTAAAATCCAGCAGATACAGCAAGCCTGGTCTCCTTGAACCTCAATTCAATAGCCTTTTAATAACAGAGCAGGAGATATAATTTTCTATCGATAGCAGCGTTATAATATTACGTACTCCAGCAGGAATGGTTAAATCTCCAATACATGGCCATGTCACTTAATAATGCAAGATCATAAAATAAAAATTGCATTAACTAAATTTGCATTCATCCCTTGTGTTTGTATAATAACAGGATCAAAGCTTGCAACTCCTGCATGATTCCATAACTCTATCATCCATTCAGCACTACCTTGATATTAATGTAAATAGGCCTAAAACGTGTAGTTATGACATTGTGCATTCGTATACGGAATATGTATGTATTTAGCCGTATCATAACCAATAAAATATTTATTCCACAATAATTATTAGACAAATACTAGACGATAATCAGAATATGAATCTAAATACATTCTCCATGAGGTAACCTCAACTCTTGAGGGCAGGAGACATTAAAATTGTTGCAAAAATGTTACCCATCCAAGCGAGTACTTGGTTGATTGGGATAGCCTTGGAACAGGAAAAAGCAACAATTCAATGTCTTTAGAAGAATAACTGATAATATTTATTACAATGATACTTGTTCAAGGGTCGCATCCATTATGCTTAGTATTATTATTAGTGGATGATGATAAAGATATTGCACTCTGTATGTTTAATACAAATCGTGATTAATTAACCAAGCTTAATAAAGTTCAATAAGTTCCTCTCCCCTCAATTTTAATGTCCCTTTTTTATATGATCATCATCTTTGCCAATTCGAGGTCAAAGGAGCTTTCTGATGGGTTTACTGTTGGTCGAATTGATATATTAATTTGAAGCTCAGACTTGGCATTCACTTCACTTTGTTGAAATGCTGGATTTAACCACACGCAGATTATTTTTTATCTCGCAAAGAGTAAAAATCAATTAAAAAATAAGAGTTTCTTTTTATGGCCCTCACTTTATTCATGTTCATGTCCAATGACGCAACTCAACAAATTCTATCTGTATTTCTGCAAACATTCAATCATCTAATCCAATGCCTATCTGTCTAACTAAAGCCTTGGCCATTGTCACTATCTTATTGCAAATTATTTATTCCCAATCTAAACAACTGACGAGTCTAGCCAGAGCATTTCACAAAGAGTGAGAGTCCATATTAAAGGGCATTTAAATTTTGAATACTCTTTTGATCGTTTGGACTCTTCAGTAGTCAATATTGCAATTCCATCATTTCTCAAAAGAGCAATCCCTATTGAGGTGTATTTCGGTTCTACTTGGATGGTTGCACCTTTTGAAAATGGCCAGTCAGTGTATGTAAATAGTCAGTTGCTGCATGCTGCTAAATGTACGTGTCAAGTCCGTTTGCATTTGGCTTTAAAATATGTAGACAACTCAAAATGGTTGAATGAATGCATTTTAATAAGGCACAATAAAGGATGTGTTTCTTATTTCTTTTATGCAGTATCAGTTATACGATATATTATAAGTAGTCAGTTGTAAAATGCAGTCAAATGTAAAAGAAGAAATAAGTACGACTCCAAAAATACTTGATTTAAACTATTATATTGCTGAGACCATACGGCATTTTTGAGCAACTAAATACAGCATCCACTTTGCTTAGTCGATTTCACTTTCTCTTTATGCTTCCTTCTGCACCAACTTACTGCAGCCAACAATATACGAAAATGTGGTGTAGCGGCTAAAATTGAACCCATCCATGTTGCACTACTAATAAAAAAGGCAAGAATATTGTCCCAAGAGAAGGCTACAGACATAGACTTAATTGGCAGGACGTGTATATACAATGTACTATCGTTTGTGATGTGAATGGATGCATTTCTGGTGCATTCTTGGTAAAGATTTCACCCAAGATTACAAAATATATTTGCACCTTATTTGAATTGCTACAATAAAAAAAACTAGCAAATGAAAAAGGTGGAAGTTGGAATCTTCATTTGATCGTGACCAAAGTGTGGATTTTAAAATTGAATGAGTAGAAATGCCATTCAAGTTTTGAAACAGAAAGGATTATAATTAGGCTACACGTTTGAGACATTTGATGAATGAAGGCTATTATTGTTACAAAACAAAATTTGCAATGCTTTTGGCAGAGACGATTTGTTTTCTCTATTTTATTCTATTTGATATATCCGGAAGCTGTTGTAATAACTCATATGTCATTTAATAATATTTCATACATAAATATGCATATCATTGGCTGTTAAGGGAAAGGTTTCAAAATTTAAAGGTTCAACCAACGGGATCAAACTATAAGAGACTCTTCTCTTGTGCATTTCACCAACAGATTTTGCAGAAGAGGGCAGGTCTCAATTAATATTCAAGAAGTCAACTGTGCTCAACTAATCAATCAGGTAAATCTACATTCTACCCGTTAAACAACTTGACCACATGCACATTATATGCATGCCCATCTATCTAGCTCGTCCTCTTCTTCTTTAATAGTGTCCAACGTCAACTATTGGAAATTGACTTGATGCAACTTTTGCTGCTAATTTGCATCAATAGTTTATATTTTACGGTCATTTAGCTTTTTTTTATAATTACACCAACACATCATATGGAGACAACAAACTTAATAGCAAATGACTTTATGATAAAAAAAAATATCATATTAGGCATCATATACATATAATAATAATATGCAACTGAAATCGAAAACCCAATTCACATAAATTCGTTAAAAAATTCATTCACAGGCCTGTGCCAAGTTATAAGATTTGCGTGCATGAATGATCAATTTTTTAATAAAATGCTACTTTCATGTTTCTGCAAAAAAGTTTCACATAACCTGAGGTATTCAACTTCCCAAATTCAAATTACCTAAGCAAACCTACCTCCGGCAGGTGCACATAATAAGTTGCCAATTTTACGAAGCAGTAAATCAGTTGAGCTACGTAAATTACAAATATGTTATGCTTACTTTAGATAGAACTTTGAGTATATATATATACTTTTATGTCTACTCTCATGATTTCTCAGAAACCCGAATTTTTATGTGAAACGAATGATCACAAAAATAAAATAATTGGAATGATATTTAGGTCGTGGTCATTTTAGTCACCATGTCAGAGCAAAAGTGCAGTAGCAGTATAAGAAGTGCATTGCCAGACAATTGAAGTTAAGTGAGTTTATAATATGATTCTGTGGCTGAAATGGTTAAAATTGCAGCTGTTAAAAAGAGTTTTTAAATGTAGAATTAAACCAAGCAAAAAACTGTGGATCATAACATTAACATGTTAACGTAAGCTAAGATCAACAATCAAAAAACTTGCAAAATATGGTATAAGACTAGAATGAGAAGGCCTACAGTATTTATTTGGGTACTTGCGTACCTCAAAGCTTTGTTCGTTGTCTTTTCCTCTTTTTTGAGCCGGATTGCAGCACTACAACTAAATCAAAGCAATACTTGATATGATAAAATGCATAATGATTATCATGTAACCGCATTGCAGGCTACTTTTTATATCAAAGATAGAAGAAAGTAAAACATGTAGTTTGATGCAAGTAAAGTAAAATTAGGCCATGCGCTCAAACCAAATGCTCACTGTTTCTATTCTTCTGTTTCTGTATGTAAGGTATAATAATTCATCACTTGCCTTCTAACCACTCCATTATCAATCCTTAAGTTTTGCAAACGAAAATGTGACAAATAAAATCTTAAAAGTCATATGTCCTCGTCGTCAATTTTCAATGCTTGTGTGCTAAATTGCTTGGAGCAGCTTATAACTTGTCCTACAGCTGCATGAATATATATAAAATTAAAACACATTAGACTATGATTGCACACAAGTTGACCGTCAACCGTGGCTAGATATGCAACTAAATAAATAAATAAATAAATCTTTAATAATTCACCGATTAATTTGCTAGCGAGCAAAACATTTAACTCAGACAAACAAGTCGTCGGCATCTATTTAATAAAATATCTACAACAGATGAGCATTTCTAATGATTTAATTGAATTAGTTATTTTGCTGATTAAAGTTTAAATAAAAGTTTGTTTCCTGTTAAAAGCCCTCAACCGCATATTATACACATTCGTTGAGAGTTACAGACTCTATATATTATTGTACTTTGTAAAGTCGTTAAAAAGTAATTAGTAAAGCCAAAGCTGTTAAATTTTCTCCGACAAGTTATTATCAGCGTAGGTAGGCCACGAAATAGATAACACGTGTAATTAACTAATGAGACATGCATAACTCAACGTTGACTTTATTCAATTCATTCGGTCAAAAAGTTAGCAAACAACGAAAGATTAAATTAAGACTGGTGCAAACAAACACTCCAAACGAATCTTGTTCAAATAGCCTGGAGAATTGAATCAAACACACAGTTACTTAATTTCCTCTTTTTGTATCCAAATTGCCCAGAAATTTTCCACTCTATTTCCAGAATTTTGGCTGGAACACCCATTACCATGTGCACTTTAGTTGCAAAGTATACATAAATAAAACATGCCACTCAAACGGTTCTAGGATCGAGTTATAAATTGTCAATGATTGACGTAATATTACAACCAATTATGAGATGAAATATGACGTGAATGAGTGGGTTAACTGTTACATATATGAAATGAATATAGAGATCATCCCATTATGATAATGCCCATTTATGATAAATATTTACAATACATGGATGGATGTATTCAAACAAATTTTACTGGGGCAAAATAAAACTAATAATTTCCACCATTTTACTCAGTAATTACTTGATAAAAACAGTCAATACTTACCCCCTCATTGCCCAGGAACTGTAGAGTTGCATTTTGTCCAGTCTTCTGCTGTAAAACAAAAAATATACATATTTTAGGCATTCATTTCTATATAACAATAACAAGCCATTTGATGTCCATGTGAATGGATTAGGATGGGTGAAATTTCGATGCAAAATCTTTAGAATTTTAGAATTGTTGCATGATATTGTTATCTTGCTGAATAAACTTTTCTATCTGCATCTTTCCATTTAAAACAAACCCTTGCACTAATAATACGTTTAGAAGGTGGATCAAAAAGTCAAGTTATCCAGCCAGACGATAGGGTCAGTCCAGTCAAATTGAGATACCGTACAACATACCTGTTTGGCACAGACAATCGAGTTCACTTAACTTTATGAACGAGAATTGCAAGTTGGTTCACTAACCTTAGTTTTACCCAACTTGCATTGGATTCACTCATATCTACCCAGTTTATTCTTTTTTTTCCATTTTAAAGTGAAAAGCAAGAAGAGTTTCATATTGTAATCCTTCTTATTTGAAATACTTATTATAGCCATGCCATGTCCATTTGTGTTACTATTATGCTCTCGATTCAAATAATCCAACTTTGCCATTTATCTTTGGAAGAAGAAAGTGCAAAAAGAAGAAGAAGAATTGATGAGAGAGAGAGATCAGTGTCCTTTATTAGGAAATTTGAATTATGAATAATATTATTTTTTGATTAGTATCAATTCAAAAGTTGCAATATGAAAAGAGATTCTAATCTGTTAAAGGTTAAAACTTTTGGAAAGAAAATGAGTTGGATATTTTCAAGAGAAATAATGTTTATAATCCTAAATAACAATTAAGAAAATGGATATGAAAATATAAAAGCTTCATATTTCTCCTCCCGGGAGGCATTTTTCATTTCATCCGCTCTCAAATTCATTAGGATAAGAGTGTAGCTCAGAATTACTTCAATTACAACTTCCTCTTATGACATAATTAAAAATTCTGTTGAAATGAATGAATGTGAAACATTTTGTAGAAACTCCAGTGAGAGAAATGTAACTCGAGGACCCTCATCCCTATCATATAAATCAATTAACATTGGTTGTAACAACAACAATTGATTAATCTTAAATCACACTCGTTCTCACTTTCGCAATGGAGTACTAAATGAGTGTGAGAACGTTGTCTCATCAGAGAACTTGATAATTCACATGATTCAATGAGCACTTAATTATTTAATTTTATACTAATGCAAATCCTCATCGCCTTATATGTTGTAGAAGAGGGACATTACTTTTGCTATAAGTGACTAAAGTTCATTTGCAAGTTGTCAATATGCACTTTATAGGACATTTATTTATTTTTTCATTAATATGATTTAATTGTTCACACTTGAGTCAACTAGCATTAAAATTCCACCATGAATAGAATAGTGCACATTATTTTATCGCTGTGTGTGCATTGTTTACAAAATTAGCATTCAATCATTAACATCATTATTACTAATTATAAATTAGGCCATACCCAAGGATATTCATCCGTCAAGTGTAATGCAATTCAATTCAATGTGAATTAAAATCTCAGCGCATCCTTTTCTCTTCATCATCATAAATACGTTTCTCTAACAAACAAACTAAAACAGCGCTAAGCAAACAGTAGTTGGTAAATATACCGAGTAAATAGTTGAGATGATGGATGCCATTTTTATTTTTGTCAACAGTCACACTTTACAATTAAGTGGAACAAATGCCAAGACGGTTGTATATAGAATATTGCCAGTCAATAAAGTAAAGTATGAATTATGTGCTATTGTGTGTTTCTCTGTGTCGTTATTATAGTAAACCGTTTTGCACATTGACAGACGTTTTAGATTCAATTGACCGTGGCAATTTGTTTTACGGCCACTATAAAAGTTTGCTTGAATAAATTGCTCTGCGTACGACAAGCGTATAATGATAAACGAGAGTTAGTTAGTTTACTTATATTTAGCACCTATTTTATTTATCGCATTTTTTCTCGAAATAGTGCCATCCATAATGCCAGCCTGATTACACAAATCTTCTTTTTTTTTAAATACTATTTACACTTGTCAGGGTAATTTTTATGCCGCTGTGTTCCAATGATTGGTTAACCCTGTTTCATTTTTTAAAAACAATTATCAATCCTATACATGCAAAGTATATATAAATCATGCACGTGTTGTGCGATATTTAATAACTATGCGTATATAATTCAAAATTTTGATTTCTAATCTATTTGAACAGATGAATTGTCAACTGGCTTATTCTTTTGAAAAAAGTAAAATTGGCAACTTTCTCAAAAGACAAATTAGTACTTACTTATATTTCTATACAAATAATACATGGAATAATTGCAATCAATCGATATTAATCCCTAAATCAAAATATGAAACGTAGTAAGGGATTGACAACAACAAAATCTGTGTCAACCAAACCTAAATCTAGTTAGCTGCTGTTCCATTTTCTATCGTAATTCATTGCATTGCATAACTACAGCGATCAACTATCAACCACACTCGTTGGATTAGGATTTCCATTCCATGTATGTAATAATAATATGCAGCAGCGTATTTCTTGCGGTAGTTAAAAACTCGATTGCATTCACATCTAAAATTAGATAGGTATTACGATCATTGTTACAACAAAGGATCACGACGAGAATCTTTTTGTACAAGAAAGACTGCTTTAATGCTGCTCACCATTCAACGTGTGCTAGTGCTAATGCAATGAAAGAAAAGAATGCTATTTAACAAAATAATATTGCAGAATAACCAAATATAATGCTTCAACTTTCTAAGAATCTGTATGAGTATGTCACCACTATTAATTTGATGTTGTAATATAAAATAAACAACCCGGTATGTAATTATTGTTCCTACCAAGTAAATAATCTAGTGACGTCCTACTTTTACCCGGTTAATTGTGCAGTTTTTTTATATTCAAAAGGTATTGTCAATTTGGAACCTGGAAATATTTTTAAAAAATCTATATCTAATAAAATTATGCCAAATTTTAAGAGCAAGAGTAACCGCAACAGATGGCTAATTCAAAAAGGATTTGCAACACTTGTTATGAATTTTACTTCAAATAAAACTTTATTTAATACAATGCAATAAAAACCATGTTAAAATGGGAACCATCATTTAGCATTTTTTTTTGCAAACGGACGTTTCAACATGTGCGCAAAGCCTTATGCTAAAGGCTTATGCAGTAATTTTGTTCTTATTTGCGGGGTTATTTATTTACTTATTGTTGATATTAAAGAATGCAAAACATTCAATTCATAAATTTTTATGCTCATGAGTGCTCTGAATTAATTCAATAGCTTGCAGTTATATTTACACTTTATGCAGAAACAACATTGCATTGTCTGAATAAATTGAATTGTGGTGGTAAGACACTACTCCAGTTACTGTTGCAAAATATACAGGTCATGTTACCAAACATGCCGAAAGAATTTAATAACACTGATCCAAATATGCCAACCTATGAACACAGGGTCCTTATTTAGCGTCCAAGAAAAGTGCAACTAGTAAATAGATAAGGATGCACTTTTTTAGAAGATGGATGATATATCGATTAATGCTACAATGCCGTGTGTATAAATAATTATTTTGCAATAATAATAATTATACATACAAAAGAGTATGAAAATTGACTTTGGAGTCAATGAGATGAGGATGATGCATGATGATGATAATCAGAGAAACACATTAGCATTTGCTCAGCATGAATAAATCCTTCGTTTCCTTCTTTTTTTCTGGGATGCATTGATTTAACAGCAGAGATAAAGTTTGCAAGTTCAAGTAATCCTGCTGTTTGATGGGTCATTCAGTAGCGTCTATTGTATCAGTTATTATATATTAGTTAGCTAACCTGTAGCTCGGTACAAAAAGTATCAGAAATCATACGACCTTGTCGCCTTCCTAAGTCAAATGATCGCTTGAGCTCAACCATAAAATTAATTGTTTCAAAGCAAAGAAGGTCGTACCCAAATAATAATACAAAGTAAGCAGAGAGCAGTTGACTGAGCACTGCTAAAACATTGAAAGTAGACGACGGCCTTCAACAACCCTTTCTTTTAGGGGAATACAATTTACAGACAAAAATAGCAAAGGTACAGCCAAAACTCATTAGAAGTTTACCTCTCTAAAGTTTTGTTTATTATTGCTATTTGTCTGAAAGAGAGAGAGACGGTTTTTAATGTCAAACCTACCTAATTCCATCAAGTGAAAAATTTTCACTGAAAATGCATGTATGTATTATTATGGAGTAATATGGAGCCGTGTAGAGTAGTAGTAGTTAGTAAATAGCATTTTCTTAGATCCTGGTTTTAGATGATTGTATAAAATCAAGCTGAAGTAAGGACCTTATTATAAGGTTCAAGCAAAAAAAATGTCTAGGTAAGTAAGGTAGTCAGTCCGTTAGTAAAATGCAATAATGTATATTCTCCCCTCAGAGTTTATATAAAAGAGACAAGAAACTTTGTCTGCTGAGAACTACCCTTGCTTTGAATAGGGTCAAATATTATTTGACATGTTGACGCGAACTTTTAGAGAAATTTTACAGGAGCCCTTTAGCCATTTTATTTATTAGAAGAACTTTACAAAGAGCCATGAACCAACGGACATTTATTTAAGAGATATAACTTGTTGAGCACCCTTCTTCATGTATATGATGTATATATGTATTTGTGGATCAACCATATTTGCCATGTGCCCTGTTAGTGGATTTAAAGTCCACTCTCTCCCATTGTCAAAGAGGGAAGGCACGAACTAAGGCAGGGGAAGACCCTTGGTTTGGTTTTTCCTGTTTGATTAAAGCATGAAACGCGATGCAATGGAAGCAAGTTGCTTAAACTCTAGACATGTGCTTCAACTCATATCTTATTCCGTTCCTAATTACTTTAGAAATGAGCCTTTCCTATGCCTCCCTTGGAAAAAACTGCAGCAAAAAGGGAAGACAACGGGTTCTGGTCTTGAACTATATATTTTACGACTGGGATATTTAACAGGGGCGTAAAAATTTACATTAACAAAGTATATAGTTGTGTGGTCGTAGATAACGCCAGCTCCCAACGAGCTCCATGAAAAATCAGCCATGAAGCAGCTGCTGCCCTTTCCTAAAAGAGATCCTTATTCTTATCCCATTGCATACAGTATAAAACTCAAGCTCAGCAGTTTGCCCTTTTCTTGAGTAATTTGAATACTGGACATTAGAATAATAGCAGAATAAACCCCTTTTCTCATCATAAACCTCTCTCTCTGATGGATTTAAGATCAGCAAGAAAGCTAGACCTTATTGTTGTCATCAGTGAAATGAGGCTGGAAAGAGAAGCCATAGTATGTGCTTTTCTTATTGCTTTAATTGTATTGTATTTCAGACTCCACTTTGCTAATGAAAAATGGCCGTGTCCAATTGAGACCCATATTGAGACTTTCTCCTTCGAGCGAGTTGAGTCAGTTGAGAGTGGATTTAGAATGGATCTTCTTCTTCCCCTAAATCCAATGTTCTCACTTCCCCCATCCACTTTCATTCTTTTTATATTCCATTGCTACCTTCTAAATTTTGATACTCTTTTTTCCATGCAACAAGCCAAGTCAGCTTTTTTTTGTCAAACCAAAAATAAAGAATGAAAAGAGCAAAGGTCCCAAACTGGGTTGAAAGTCAAAGTGAAATGCGTGTGAAAATTATTCTGGGTCTTTCTCTGCTGACATCAAAGAAATGACTCTCTGCCTTTAATAATGCATTTCAATCACAACTTCTGGAGTTACATTTGAGTACAAAAACACCGCAATAGGAAAGGGAATTTCCAAGCTAATTAAAGGCTTAATTCATGTTTCGTAAGCGTGAAATTAAGAGCTCATCTACCAAAGGGATCATGCTGGAAAATTTCAAAGTGCATTCACAATTTTGATGGATGAATATTGTATACGTATCATAAGCTGATTACAATAATTTATAAGCAAAGTTAGCACTACTAATCGTCCTTATCTCTTTTGCAAATGCAGTGCTGTTTGTTGCTGACGTTCTGTTCAACTGCATGTATGTATGTAAGTATATAATATATGTACGGTGCCCTTGTCATGCTATTTAAAATGTTCTGGATGATGATGAGTGCGCAAATATTAATATTTTTCTCGGTACTCGTCCCAAATCATACAAATGCTCCAGCTCCTGAATATTTTACTTTGGAAAGCGATTTTTGACAGTCAGCGAGCAAATGGTAATTGTCGCTAATTTTATGACTGTATATAGATAATTTGTGTTGCTGATAAGCTGCTTTTCTTGCATTTGTTATAACTTCTCAAATACTGGAAAACAAGAATTGCAAAACATGATGAGCTAAAAGACATCTTCCGAAATCAAGCTTTTGAGTTTTACTTCTTTTTTTTAAAAAAAATATGTTCATTGCCTACAAATGTTAGATAGTTATCACTGTTATCATCAATAAATTTCAACAAATTATCGCCATATTAATTACAAGATCAACAAGGTTTAGTTGAGTCCTATTCGCTGCAGTAGTTTAATTAACTCCTCCTTTATATGCCTAAATATTCCCTTTCATTTTGCAAATTTCAATTGCACTACCAACACAACGTTTATTGTACCAATCAAGTTTATTTTGTAGTGAATTCAAAATTTTGCATTGATTTCACTTGAACCTAAAAAAAACTAAAACTTTCTGGCATTTTTTGTCATGTTAATTTTTTTATACGGTATTTAATATGTCATCAACAGTTCACAAGCCTCTGGATAATTAAGCACAAACAGGACTTTGCATGTATCAACTGTTTGTTTGTATTATATATTTCGTTGAAAGGGTTTATTTTAACTCGTTCAGTACTTGGAATTGTGTCTGTTTACTTGCTCTTGTTTTAATAATTATTATTTTGTACGTTTTCATATGAATGACAATTTTGTTTCATTCTGTTCTGCCAATTTGTTCATGAAAAGTGAATTTCATCCTCATAATTCGCTCCGTTCCAGGCCAATATTTTTCTTTATAGATTACTGCATGTTTACCACCAATGAACATATAATATATAACGATCCATTTAACTTTATCCCGTCAATATCATCCAAGTACAACTTTTACTACTACTACTACTATTAGAGAATGCATATTATGAAATGGATTTCTGGAAAATCTCCGAAACTTCTCCTCTACTTCTTTCCATCAACTTTTTTCTTCATTTTGACACGATCCATTCTTTAATCACAATGTCATCAAACTTGATCAAACAAAAACGGATGACAGAGGAAGAAGAGACAATCAATCTTTATCTCTGAGTTTTATGACACCCAAAAGTTTTACTTTCGAGGGCTGGGAGAAAGAACAAGATTTTGTAAGATCATTGACAAGGATCTCATTCTATTTTCTCTAGTAGTATTTAATTCAAGCTGCTCCTTTGCATTTTCTGGCTCTTGTCCAGCAACGTATATATATATTTTTTAACACTTATCTATATGCAACTTCAGCCCATTTCTAACAAACTTGCACTAAAATCAGTGAGTCACTGGCTCAATATTTCTAGAAATTATCAAGAGAAAGAATTGAAACATGCAAACCATTCATAATTTTAAAAACTTGCAATGCTATTCTGCATGTTTCTAAATTGCAGATATACAAAGTAGGTGCATAAATTTACATTTAAAGAGCCAACAATGAAATATTATACAACTTCCACATCATCATTCATTTATTGATTGATTTTTAGTTTGTAAATGTTTCCCAAAATTTCATACTGGCTTATTTTGTGTGTTATGAAAAGTTTCTTACCTGTGATCTCAGGTACTCTTCAATAGCTCTGATTGCGGAGTCGGTTAACTTAACGAAAAGCACAGATTTATTTGACGAAGGAGCGTGAGGATTTGGTTGACAAGAAGAGGATAAGCCATACTTGACGCCTTCCACAAGGGCCATAATCAATAGGAACCCACACTTTCCTTATTCTCTTGGCAGATGTTTTGGGGGAAAATAATTATACGAAAAGTTCCCTCTGGTAAGTTAGCATGAAATTTCGGTTGATTTAACTGTGGTATGATTATTTTTTGGCAAAGAAGTGGTGAGTAAAGTGAGGATTTGTCGTTTTCTTTGGAGTTGGAGGCGAGTTATAATATGCACAGAAATCAAAACCACTTTTGCCGAGAGAGAGAATCCAACTGAACAAGTAAGCATTGCAGAGAATGTTGAGAGAATTGTAGTGCAGTGGAGTAGCTACACACTCTGCCACTTTTCATGAACAAAGAAACCCACCAACC
>JAQIXN010001818.1:0-15185 GCA_034698145.1 Proisotoma minuta
CGGTCAAAATCGGTCAACAATGAGCGATTCTATACCTCAAAATCCCCGCAGACTCTTCTTGCGTATTGAATAACGATCATCCTTCACTTGATGTGTTAATCTCCGTTCATCGGCGTGCATTGTTTTTGTTTCATTGTTAACCCAAGAAATCAAAAGTGGTTACGGTTTAAAGGTTAACTATTTACCAAGTCTAATTCTAATTGATCTGAAATACTTGTGTTTTAGTGAAAAGAGAGAGTTTTTGTTTTAGGCTTCACTTCTTTGGTGGTAGCTATTTAATCTGCATTGTTAATTTGATTGATGGCTTTTCATGCTTAATTCGACGGTTTAACACACTAATAACATAATGAAATTAATTTAATAGCTACTGTATGTTGTGTTGGTTAACAATTTTACGTGATAAATGACTTTAATTTAATGCATTATTTGTTAAATTATACACTAATTTGATTTGTGCTATATTTCCTTAAATTCAAAAATCTTGTCTATCATAAAAAAAACTAATTTCTCACCTTTTTCAACAAAAATATGTCGAAACAAATACTTGTAAATAGAAAATTTGCGCTGTAATCATAATCATTGATTAAATTTTAATTTCACGAGATTACAACTTGAGTTCAATGTGCTCATGGATCATCAGCATTATAAAGTTGGCAAAAGGCTGAGAAATTTCCGTAATCTAATTATAAGTAACTATTGTTCCTTAATTTAAGCCTGCCATGCATATACCACAAAACAAAAATCTGGGATAGCGTGCCCACACAATTTATGTAAAAGCTTCAAGCTTTTTGGTTACTTAAGCCTCAAAGACAAGTCAAGTTGACCACTAAACGGTATTTTTTTGTAAATATGAGATCAAATTTCTAAAAGTAAACCGGCAAAAACAATAAACAATTTTATTAGAATTATATTTATCTGTATTTGAGTTGACAGGATGAACAACAGAGTTGCTCATTTGTGTATTCTATTTGTTTAATTTTGGTTTGGTAATAATTAGTCTGATAAATTGGTTGTTTTGCCCCATTTTTATGTGTCATTCTGTAACTAATTGTGCACAGTTGTTTTGTGCAAATTCAAAGAATTGGCAGTTGTTTACTAGTTTTGTGGTTTCATTTGCAGACTGCAACTTTTTGGTTAATTAGTTAGCTTCTGTATTTTGTATATTGTATTTCTTGCAAATTATGCTAATGAGATCCCAACTTTTGTTTTGATTTTTATGTGACTGACAGAAACGGTTTGATTTTGCGTTGGTGTTTTTATTATGCCATTTTTTACGATTTTGGACCATTTTTTCCAAATATGAGTTACATAATATAACACACCTCCAAGTCATTGTATTGTCTGTTAAGTTTCCGTACTAAATTGTCACGGTTGGGATTAATAACGGAGGCTCTTTGTTGAATTGTTGACGTCCTTGTTTGTTGATTCACATTCCCGTGAAAACTGCAATATTTTAAACTCAATACCGTTTTAAATAAAACTAAAACGGGCATTATTCTTTTCTTGAAAAAATGTTACGCTTTTATCAAGTTGTAAGTGTGAACTTTTTACGACATATTTTATTTTTGAGCTATCTGTCGAGATTCAGCAAAAACTGAAGTTTGTTTGTAATGTCAATCAATTCAAGAGGATGAGATTACTTTGATGAAGTAAATTGAATTTGTGAAATTGACGACTTTGATTAAAGTGTCGAGTAGAAATCTTCAAGATTTACATTCAAGTGACGTAAATAAAAATGAAAAAAAAATATCAAACAAACATAAAAATTGTAATTACTAAGCATGAAAAGGAAATTCCAAAATTTCCCATCTACATTTTTAAACGCAGGAAGTAATGCACATGCAAAATTACGCTAAATACCCTTCAATTTTTAACATATTTGTGCAAAAGTAGTTTATTTTAATGTTTTCAAAATGATGTTTGTCAGATGACGTCTGAGTGAAGGAATTCCTGTTCGTGAGCAGAGATGAAGAGAAAGGATTAATTTACTAAGGATTAGTAGTTGGTCAAAGGGATTAGAGACTTAGAGAAATATTTTTCTCTCTTTTAGTTAGCTCAGCTTTCGTTTTCATTTCCGAGATTTATATAATGGAATTTATATAATTTGCAGTCTGTTTTTCTTTGAAGAGAAATGTCTATTTAATGAGAACAAGGTCCACGGATTATTTTCCCTCGATCAAATGCGTCATGAAATTAATGGAATAACTTTAAACATGCATAAATCAAATTAAAATTATATAAAATGCCACATGCGAATAAATATTTACGCACATTTGCAAATTCGCAAAAAAATAATGTTTTCCTTGAACCTGAGTTTTATTTTGAGGAGATTGTTGACTGTTGTTATCAACTTTTATTGCATGCATTCGTCACTTCACACTTTTGGTTATCTCATTGAATAACCAAATGATGTAAATCACTGGCATATGGACAATGTTAAGTTAGACTGACTGGACAAACTCTACATTATGTATGATGAAAGATTTTTTCGTACCATATCTTACTTATCTTATCTATCGACTGGATTTTGGTTAATTCGGTATATTTATAGTATCTTTAGTAGACATGAATAATTTTGTATGCTTATCATAACATTCAACTGTTCAGTGGGCAAACTAAAATCATTGTCATAGTATAAAAGGACAACAAAGTTAAATGTATTTTATAAGCACTCTACACAATTTCGAATTTTGTGATTATATATGTTTGTAAATAATTAGTTTTGTGCTTCAAAATTGAATCTGAATCGCCATGAATTTATTTTCCAAGCTTGGCGTCTACGCCACCGACATAATTTTTGGGAAGAAGCTCAATAATCGTAACATAAACAAAGGTACAGATTTTTCTGTTTATTGATTGGAAAACAACGCGACAATTTAATTAACATTTAATATTCAAAATTGCAAAATTTTCATTAGCATTATAATGAGTTGAAAGTATTAATTAATAAAACTGCGTTGCAAAACATGGATAATTTGTAATCAAAAAGGATTGTACACAATTTTCAATTGGATAGCTGTCAAATATCTAATAATTTCCGTCTTTATTATTATTATGGCACATCCGTCGTTTTTCGGCTGTCAATCACTTTATAAGACAATTTAACTGGTTGTCGTAAATATTAAATGATGAGCTAGTCTGTCTTGTTATGATAAATAGACAGATTTAGGTGATTTACGTAATGCTTTGTATCAAATTGTATCTTTTCTGCAGCCGAATTGCAGAAAAAAACGAAATATCGAAGGTCATGGTTGAACAGACTGAGGACGAACAATATTTTCCATATTAATCGCTCTGTTTATTTACCTATCTTTTGGTACGATTATTTATTATGCAGTTTATCACGATTATACTGGATATTGCATAACCTGAACCAATAGTTTACTTTTTAATGATAACAATTTCATTTTATGCCATCCCGTGAAAGATGAGTCATTTTATTGCTTAATATTCTATCCTTGTTATCTCTGGTGAAGTTTGCATATATTTTACACCTTTGCTCGTAAAATTCCATATGAAAATTTGCGAGTTTATGCGAAAACCGTGTTTATTGGTTTAGGTGAGTCTAGCATATTTTATTTGCAGTTAGAGGTCAACTACATGTTTGAAGCTTTTGCCAATTTCTCTTATTTTGGATAAATTATAATTACGTAGCATACAGGAAAGAATTTTCTATGATTTTTTCAAAGTTGGAAAATAGTTATTTCTATCCCAAGAACTTGTGGGTCATCTTTATCGATTGTTTTTCTTCGACAACACAATTTGGTTTATTCTCAGACATATAAATGTCGTTTTACTAATACTCTTTTTGGAATGATATAAGAAATTACGTAATAATAGGATGAAATTTCATTTTGGAAAGCATCTTCAGCTACAAACGAAGGTCAAGGGTGGAGCTTGTTAGGTTTCTATCCTCTACAAATATTTAACTTCTCTGATTTCACTTTTTCCTTCGCAAATGCATCACTTCAACCATATCGCGTATTGTTCTCTCTTGAATTTTGGCAATTGTGTAACTTTGTGGAAAATATTATTAGCTTTGACTTTGAGAAAAGCAATTATTTTAATGATACAAGAAATGTGCATTTCACGGTTTTATAGTGCTTTTGCTATTTTTGGTTTACAGTTTAAGATTAAAGGTGAAGCTAATTTAGTTCAATTGGTTCAATTTATTTGCTTAATCTTGACATTTAGAAAGCTTTTACTTTATTCCATATGGTTAACCTTTGGGATGGAATTGATTTAGTAAATTGGACTCGGATACTTTTAGCTTTTAGTTTGGTCAGTGCGAGTTGAGGCTAAAACCGAAATAATTGAATTAAGTAATACTTGATTCAGCTGCGGTTTTAGGATTTACCATTAGAAAGTGAAGTAATCATTCAATTCCTGATTTTCATTCAATTGCAATTTGTTGTTGGAACTTTCAAAAAGAATGTTTTCTGCTCCACCCATAAAATTATTTAGATTGTGAACGAACGGATGGATGAATGCAAAATTGATGCTAAACTAAAATTACAAAGTATTCAAGCGTAGCTTCAGTTCATGGATGTAAATAATAATGCAGGATGATGATGAGAGAATTTGTGTACATTTCAAGTGCCTCACTTTGTCATTTGTATACATATTCATTATCCATTTCTGAAGAGATAATATTTTGCTATGCTATGGGAAGAATTGCGCATTTCATATTTGTTTTGTTGACTCATCACTTAATGTCTGACACATCTCGAGGTTAATTGTCTTACTAATTATATTACTTTTGGCTCAAAGCAAAGCTACTTTACTTTACTGCCACTCACAAAGTTGGAAATGTTGGCTAAAATTGTGATTGAGTGGGTGCAAACATTTTTGTTTAATAATTGGATTTATTTCATCCTGTCATTTGGATTGATTACATTTTGTGGGATATGTTATGTTAGTGAAATTGTTAATAGGATTTCCGTCGTCCTCTCTAGTAAAAAGAGTAATTACAAATTTGAAGGTTCTTCTTTAAACCACGCTGATATCCGACCCTGAAAAATGCACAATTTAGACTAAAAGTACAAAATCTCATTAGATTCATTGAATTTGCAGAAATGTTCGTCTGATCTCATTTCATTGGTGCCATTAAAATGAAGTTCAAAAACTTTTTCCTGCCCTGTTCCTCATCTTCTGGGGGCCGGAGTAGAAAGGTTGAAGAAAGTCATAAAAAATACAACGGTCTAAGACCTGTTTCCCCTCCAAGACCAAAATTGCCCCCCATAACAGCAGAACTACGCCCAAACGCCGAGTTCTATTCAAATCCATCGAAAAAGCATTTGACAAATTCGTATTCAAGTTACAGTTGCGGCTCTGCTTCTTCTCACACTTCTTCCAAAAGTGGGGGTAGTTTAAATGCCGGTGGAAGTGGTGGAAGTTACGCCCACAAAAATAAGAGAATGCTTGATAGTCGAAGTGGTAGACACAGGCAACAGAATTCATATTCCTTGGAGAAAGACTTTCACCAAAAAATTAACATGACTGAGGCCGATAGTCCACCTCCACCCGAAGATCTCGGTGATTTTTTTTTTAAAGCAAACTTATAGTAGATGAATGAATAATGATGATATTGCTTTGACTTGAAAATTGAATATTTAGATTTTAATTATTACTTTTTACTAATTTTTTTGGTTAATAATGTTTCAGGGGTGAAAGTTGGAGACCGAGTAATTTGGCTCCGTGAATCTCCAAACAGTAACGAGTCGGGGACTGTGCGTTGGATCGGGGTCATCGAAGGGGAGGAAATCGCAGGAATTGAATTTGTAAGCGACTCCCATTTTTTGAACTCGATAATTATTAATAATATGCTTTTAATTAAATTATAGGACCGTCCGTTAGGACTTGGTTCTGGTTGGTACAGGAATCGCCAACTCTTTACGTGTGAGCCTCAGTGCGGAGGATTGGTCGCTGTCGCAGGGTTACTCCTTGAAGAAGATTATCTTTTCAATCCAGACATTTCATCGTCATCCCACTCCTCATCCCCAATTAGCCCTTATCCTTTGGTTAACTCGAGACTCAAGTCTGTTGGGGGCAGCGCTGGACACAGTCCAAGTCCAAGCTCCAGTTCTAGCACAAGTTTAGAGATTACAGGGACAGATTTCATTGTAAGCTTATTAATTAAACAAATGAAATTGTTTGTTCACATTTTTCTCTTTCAGAGAAGTCAAGTTATTCGAGAAGAGCCCGAAACCAGCCAATATTTGAGATCTAGTCATCATAATTACGGGGATACACGAACCAACTGGACAAAGACTGATCTTGAGTCTCCTCCGTTACCAATTGTTGATTGTGGGGACGGCGTGTTCCACCGTCAACTAAAAACGATGCCAATTCCTCACATTGTAGCCCCATTGAGGGAAGAGGACGCGGAGCGAATTAATGGAAGAGCGAAAGGGATACAAGGGCATCGAAATTCATGTTATTTAGATGCCACGCTATTCGCCATGTATTCCTTCTCCAGTGTATTTGACTCTTTTCTCCTCCAAGATACCCGGCGTATCAGAGATGGAGAAGATGAAGGGTTGGCACGAGCCGTGCAAAAAATCCTGCGCGATGACATTGTAAATCCACTACGAAAAGATGCTTATTGTAATGCCAGCGATGTAATGAAGTTACGTGAAACAATGGAGCATTTGGATGCAAAGCTAACATGTGAAGAAATGGATCCACAAGAATTTTTACAGCTACTTTTCCACAAAGTTTTGAATTTGGATGAGTTCATGTCCCTTTCATCAGGACAATCAGACTTTTTTCATCAAGTCTTGGTTCAGCAGACGGATGACGATAAAAGAAAGATACCATCAATTCAACAGCTATTTGAGCAAAGTTTGATGCTTCAGGAACTTAAATTGAAAAGTGTTCCACAACCCGCTCTTATTCTTCAGATGCCACGCTCTGGAAACAAATACAAGATGTATGAAGGGATTTTACCCAATTTAACTATCGATATCACCGATTTATTGGAAGACAGTAAGATTTTAATCATATTTTTTATTAACACAAATGTCTAATTTTTGAATCATCTCTATTTCAGTCCCTCGAATGTGCATAATTTGCGGAGCTCTTGCCACTTTTGAATGTTCTCAATGCTACGGGAAATTCAGTTCTGGGGGCGAAGCTCGTGACTGTTCTTTAGGATCTCCAGCAGGGTCAGGGGCAGAATCCACCGCATTCTGTGAAATGTGTGTCAGCCAAATTCACAAACGAAAGGATCGCCAATCTCACATGCAAACCGTGATCCCCATCAAATACAGTTTCTGTGCATCTCAGTATTTTCCAAATGTAAATCTTCCTAACCCGTCCCCATCAAGCTACTTTTTTGGTCAGTCTCAACCTCATCAACAAATTGGAAATTGGGGAAATCCTAGCTTTAATCGGAATCCAAATCCAAGCCCATTCAATTTAGTGTCGTCTATCCCACCTCCGTCATCCAGCTGCAATTTTAACTCTACCATCTCTAGTCGTAATATTCCTCGAGTAACAATGGATCTTTTTGCCGTAATCTGTATCGAGACAAGTCATTTTGTATCGTTTGTAAAATGTGGAACGGATCGTAAAGCTCCCTGGGCTTTTTTCGACTCGATGGCTGATCGTGTGGAAAATGCTAATGGCACCGGGGGACATAATATTCCACAGGTATTTTAATTTGAAAAATTCTAATTCCCATTTCAATTCTATTATTTTAATTACAATGTTATTAAATAACAGGTGAGACTTTTGCCAAAGATGGGACAATGGCTTGACATTTTGGAAAAAGAACGAGACATTAGAAGTATAATGGAAACAGAACAAATTCCTGCAGAACTTCGGCGTTTGCTTGCAGACCCTTACATCTGTCTTTACTACTCTAAAGAGTCTTCAATGTATTGTTAAATTCATATAAAATGTACCATGAATTTTAAAATTGTCAAATACATTTAAAGAAAGTCTCAAACAGATTTCAATCATTAATTTTATGGAATGGTTAAGTTTAATTGAGAATGGTGTTATTTCGAAATGTGATACAGATAGAAAGAAAATGATGCTAAAAAGTGAACCATTTTTTAGCTTTATTGGATTGTTGCAGATTAGTATAAAAAGTATTATGTAATTTAAATCTATAAAAACTTGAAATTAATATGTATGAAATAATCTAAATATTTAAAATTTTATTTTAATTTGTTGTCGAACTGATTCAAATATTTAAATGCAATGCATTATTATAATGAAATTGAAATTGCTGTACTTTTGAAGTAAATTGTTTGAAAATTAAAATGTAACTATTAAAAATTTATTAGCAAAAAAGTAAATCTAATTTCAATTCATTTGCATAACTTTATAGTTGGTTGGATTACTTGGATTTTTCATTACACTATGAAGCATTTTTCAGTGAATATGGTGCCGACGCTATTGATCCAGTAGATTTTAATTTCTTATCATTTAGCAACGCGTTTAAACAACATTTCCATTTTATATTTCCAAAAATCTTCAGCACTTTCTCAAGTGCTTTCTTCTTTTTCGTTTGCATTTAAACAGTTCCTTGGATTAAAACTTCGACTACTTAAAAATGTCTTTGAGTGGTCGTGGGGCTGGAGGTCGACACTCTAAAGTTTCATTTCTGGACCCAAATCGGGAGACAACAAAGAGCCTCAAAGTGGAGGAGGAAGAGGAGGACCCATGGGCCGCACTTCCAAAACATTTCAGAAATAAAAAGAAAGCAACGTACACAAGAAATCATAGGCAAGTTGTTACATGATTTAACGACATTGTTTTTGGGTCTGTTTGAAATTTATAGCCCTAATATTTCGAGTAATATGCTCCACGTTTATAAATTTTGGAATACTCAACTATATATATATTACTTTTGTCCGTAGCGACCTCAAGGTCTCATCCCGCTATGTCCGCTTCTTCCTCCTCTTTTGGAAGGACCTGTTGACGATGCGACGTCGTTGGGTATGGACTTTGATTGAGATTTTGACGCCAATCCTGTCCATTGCTATTCTGACAATTGTCGTGACATCCTGGCCTCATGACACTTACAGCCATTCTGAATACAAAGGTTTCGGCATCCGATCTCGAACTCATACATTTCAGAGCTGGTATATATACATATAACCTCTGAAGCTTCTAAAAAGATATAAATTGTATGGAAAATGTTGCAGCTCGAGATTCATCTTTGCTCCGGAAACAAAAATAATTGAATCGTTGATGGATGAAGTTGCAGCGGAATTTCCTGGAAGATATCGATGTAACTTTTTATGATTGGTTTATTAATGTCGATCTGTCTATGAGAAAATAGTCTATTGATTTGGTCAAATTAGACTGCGAATCTGGCATCCAACTTTTCAAAATAATTTTAACGACTTACAGATAGTTGAAGCTATGAATTAGTTTGACAATTTTTGATTAATTACTGAAACGGAAGACAATAGAAACATTTTATTGAAAAACTTTATTTAAAAAATATATTTTAATAGAAAATTTTGGTCTGAAATTTTTTATAAGTTAATAACAAAACATCATCTTCAAAGCAAGTCTCATTTTTACAAATTCTAACTTTAGGTCTTTAAATAATAAAATTATCATTTTTTCAGTCGAGCTTCACGACAGCAATGAACATTTCAAAAGCGTGGATCTTTGTGCTGCAGTCGTTTTCAGTTTCGAAAATACGACAAATCTCACATCGCTCGATCGTTTTCCGAAACAAATAAACGTAATAAGATTAAAAATTAAGATTCCTTTTCTAATTGCAATTTGATTAGTTTACAATTCGAATGCCTGCAATTCACAAGAACTATGTGAGTTCTGGTTCGGCGGGAGGGGGCTTTTTGTCGCGGGGCTCGGAGTGGGACACAGATCGCATTTTCCCAACGACGCTCATAACAGGGCCACGAAATGAAAAGGATGAGACGGGAGGAAGTCCAGGTCTGTTTGTAGTTTTTTTACTTTTAGAATATGTATTCCCAAATCGAAATGGGTTTGAAAAATCTTTGTAACTGAGAATCAATTTTAGGCTACTACCACGAAGGCTTCCTCTATCTCCAGAATTTGGTTTCTGAAAAGATAATCCATAGCACATTTATTTCCACGTACCTCAACTACACAAAATGGACAACCCGTACCAAAGCTCTAGTTTTTGGGGAGTCTTCGTACAACCAAAAGATGGGCAAAATTTTGCTGACACTCAATCGATTTCCGTATCCTGCGAAAAAGGACAATGACGTAGTGACACTGATCCATGACATTTTACCCATCACCATCGTCATAGCTTATCTAATCCCCTTCGTCCTCATGGTTTATGGATGTATGGTCGAAAAGGAGTCGGGAATTAGGGTTAGTGTTTCAGAATGATTTCTAAACTAATGCATTGTCAAATACATCTTCAAGTTGAAAATTTCGACTAGTAATGGTTTTTCTTCAATTTTCAGTACCATTTAATGTCTCTTGGAATTTCAATCGAGTATCACAGATTTTCTTGGATCCTTCGCTGTCTTTTAATTCATATTCCTGTCTGCGGAGTTATCACATTAATTCTCGCGGTATGACAATGACGAAAATATGGAAAATTTAAAATTCAATATCAAAACATTTCCAGACAAACTGGGGAAGAGACAAAACGACTGGAATTTTGACTTACACGAATCCATGGGTGTTTTTCGTCCTCTTGATTTCCTACGTTTTTGAAACAATTTCGCTCTGCATTCTGCTAGTTTCGTTGTTTCGAAGGGGTATAAGTTGCATAATACTTATAAAGTTATAATTTACAGAACTTACGAACAGACCCATAAACTTTAAAAAAAAAACTACTTCAAGTAATTGTACAGGGTCCATCAAAATTGTCTTTTATATCAAGCAATCTCAAAGCTGAGCTTTTTCCTATATTTTAGCCTTAACTGCAACTGCATCCTGCGGCTTTCTTTGGATTGTGAGCTACATCCCTTACTACTACGTAAAATCAAATTACAACAAATTTTTATTTTGGGAGCGAATGTTTTGCTGTCTGCTAGGAAATACTGGGCTCGCTTTGGGATGTCATCTCATTTCAGATGGAGAGGTAACTAATTTAAAGCTTTTCAAAAATATAGTTTTCTTGTGCTGCTGACAAAATTTCTTTCCATCTGGCTGAATGCAAGTTATTTGTTGTGGCCAGGTTAGAATCAAGAAGATGGGATGGCAATTCTTAAAATATTTTAGGTTTACATCCGCCTAATCTTCTACAAAAAAAAATCCTTGAAAGCTTAAAAATTTTAATTTGAGAAAATTTCAAAAATTTAAGACTGGCTGACAAAATCGTTTGAACAATGCAAATTGCAAAGAAAAAATTCAGAGCAAAACTAGTAACTGGCTCAGTATGTAAAGTATTTCTGACGTGGAATACAATTTTGCTTTCTAAGTACCAATTCTTTACATTTAAAATTTTGGCATCCAACTCTTCTATGTATATCCTTAAAGCTTTTTACTCCTTCCCTTGATTTTCAGGCTCGTGGCGAAGGAGTGTCCTGGTCAAATCTCTTTCCCGATTTTTGGGAATTTAGCGTCGGTTGGATAATAACTGCGGCCTCTTTGGTTTCCATAATTTACATTCTGCTATCTTCGTATTTCTCGAAAGTGTTTCCTGACCGGGGACTGACGGCATTACCGTGGTATTACCCCCTGACCCTTTGGTGGTGGAAGAAGGAGGCGCCGCCGGACGCTTACGCCCGACTTCCAGCCCATGTCCTAAATAGTATGAGTTTGGAGGAGCGCTTTCCCGGCAATTTCGAAACGGATGCTAATATTAAGCGAAGAAAGGAATTGCAATTGGAGAAAGTGACGAAATATTTTGGTCAGGACAGGGCGTTAAATAAGTTCAATCTTAATTGTTATGAAGGACTCGTAACGGCTGTAATTGGAGATGCTGGTTCGGGAAAAAGTACACTTCTCAGCATCGTTTCTGGTAATTTAAATTTTATCGATGTATGTCCGTTTTCGAAAAAAAAGATGTTATTTGAATGAAGGATTTCGATATCTCATAATATATTATTAGATTGATTTGTGATCTTTAGTTTGTATTAAATAAACTTATATTAGGAAAATTTCGATTTCGGCCCTGACACCATTAAAATTCAGCGTCAACTTTTCTAAAAATTAGTTTGGACGATTGTTTTAATTTTTACTGTTTAATTGTCTGCCCGATAAAAAATTGTTTTAAACCCCATCATTTTTGTATTATATAATAGCTCAAATCATAAAACCTACATAATCTTTTAAACTAAATAGACCCGATTTATAGGAATAACTCATTGCAGTGCAGGGACAATAATTGTGAGTCGTCAGGACATGTCACGTAACCGTCGAAAGGCTACGTCCTTTGTCGGTTACTGTCCTGGAGAGAATATTTTTTACCCTCATCTAACCGTGGAGGAAACATTTCACTTCTTTTGTTCCGTAAGCTTTCTTCAAAAACTGGAACAAAGTTTGTTAAAATACAAACAAAACAAAATTTCAGCTAAAATGTATCAGTACAAAACTAATTCAATGGGACGAGGTCAAACGCTTCGTGAAAGAAGCATTTCTAGAAGAATATCGTCACTCGCATACATCCGAACTTACACAAAGTGCGCGACGAATTCTGATGGTGGCTTGCGCCTTTATTGGCGGCTCGCGAGTCGTTCTTTTGGATGAGCCGACGAAACACATGAACGCGGCGCAGAAGCGGATGACATGGGAGTTGATTACTCGACAGAAAAAGCATCGCGCCATCATTGTGGCCATGGAGGTCATGAACGAAGGGGACACGGTCATTGACCAAGTTGTCTGCATGCAGCATGGAGAGGCAAATTGCGCAGGAAGTCTAAAATTTATGGAGAAAAAATTTGGTGAGTTGGGGGGTTTTTGTTGGAAGCTGGAATAGTCCTTTTTAAAGCTATCTTTTTAAATAGGCGGCGGCTACCGACTCCAACTCACAAAGGTTCCGAATGTTTTCAATATAAAAACTGTTCGAGATCATTTATCCCATCGAATTGGAGATCATGTCTCCTTAGCCTCAAACTCCGACAGCATCGCAGTTTTTCATCTGCCCTCGGACAAAACTGAACTTTTTCCCGCCCTTTTCGATGACCTGGAGAATAAGAAAGAAGCCCTAGGAATCTCCGAATTTGGGTCATCTTATGCCACAATGGACGAAGTTCTCAATAATGTCCGACGCCAGGCGATGGAAATTGATTATGATCCTGAAAACAGAAAAGCCATTTACCAAGGAGTGGAAGAAATCAAAGTGATCCCAGACTACGGAAAATTGGAGGGATTTGGCTACTATTTGAAATGTTTTGAGCTATTGCTTTACAAAAATGCAAGTTATACATTGAGAAGGACCAAAATATTTTTTATTACAGTATGAACAAGAACTTTTTAATTGCTGAATTCCATAAAAAATAATTACAATATTTGTTTACATATTTTTATCCTTATACGTTTTCCTCTCACTTTCAGAGTGCAGCTCCTATCCTTTTAACAATGGTTTGTCTTCTAATTTTCCTTGCGCATCCATTCGATAAAGAATCCGTTCCGCTTGTCCTTGATTTACAGGTTTCAAAAACCTTCAACTATCATAATTTTTTTAAAAAATTAAATTTCACAGCACTACAAAAATCCAGAAGTTACAGTTCGATGTTCAGACGCAGTTCACGACGGACTACTTTTATGCGATCACTTGAAATCTGTGCTTAAAATCAAATTTGGAGCGGAAAAAGTTAAAATTCTAACCAATGAGAGTATACACGATTACGTTCTGAGTCATGTGATTATACAATTCAATTTTTGCGGATTTTGTTTTACTAAATTGTCCCAACAGTTTACAGAGTTCAGAAAGGATGAAGTTGGTCCAGAAGTTGGAATAGAAATCCTGAAAAGTAGCAACCCGGTAAAAGTTGTCGAAGTTGTGGGACATTTTAACAACCAGCCGTTGCATTTGCCCCCAGTAGCTGTTAGCATTATCGACAACATGCGTAAGTTTTGAATGGCTGCCTGTTCAAAGCGGTTTCCAGAATAATGTTAAGCATTTATTTTCCCGCAGTATTGGACTACATGGTTTCTTTCCTCGTGGACCATTTTCCTCAATATTTAAAGGACAATTTGGGAGTGAACGAAACTCGGCTAAATTTCAGTACGCCGACAATTTCAGTAACAAATCTTCCTCTGCCTTACACTCCCGCCGATGAGGTAAAATTCTCAGGAATTTTCATAAGTCCCGGATTTTTTCTCGGAGTTTTCATAACGTTAGGATTTTCCCTATTTGTGGCCACTTTCGTCATTTTGGAAGTACAAGAAAAAGCTTTTAAGCATCTGCAAGTAAATTGATCACATGACACAGCATATGAAAAATTTAAGCTTCTTTCCCTTTTTTAAATAAAAATTTCAGATGTTGGCGGGCTGCAACGCGTGGTTGTTCTGGTGTGCAAACTATTTGTGGAACTTTATCCACTTTAGTTTTATAGCATTATTGACCTCTTTGGTCATACTGGCCTTTCCTTCCTCGGGGTTTGGCTTGGGGGAGTGGCCATGGCTGTTTATTTTGCTAGAAGCATACGGACTCAGTTCCATCTTTTGCATGGGAGCTTGGTCCCTTATCTGTGGAAGACTTTGGGGCCTAGCGTACTCTAGAACATTTCTTGTACTTATTCTCACAGGTATATACTGCCAATATTTTTGCTTCTTGATGTCTTATTCGTCACATAACTTAATGCTCCTAAAATATTCAAGGGCCTCTGTTTATGCTGTTTATAATTGTGATGAGTGATTCCACTTCGCAAGCCCCGCTGTACGCTATTGAGGGTGTCCACAATTTCTTTCTCTTATTTCCAAACTACGCCCTGGGCATCGGGATTTTCTACATTGTGGCTGATGCCGTGCATTTGGATTCCTGTAAGGGCGTTGACGAGTGGCGGATCAAAGGGGCTTGTAAAAGGGCCCTGGCTACGCCCAGACATCCCTGGAACGAATTTGAACGGGAGGAGGAGGGAAAAGAGGCCCTTTGGAGCTGTTGCATTAATCGTATGGTTAATGTTAGATGGCGTTATCAACAACATTTTCAAAATTTGAAAAAGTTAATTTTAGAGCTAACTAGAAGGCCTACGGGCTCTGCCCGCAAATGTAAAAACGTCCCGGTCAAAATATTTCATAATTTAACCCGTATGGAAAAATGCATGCAA
>JAQIXN010001819.1:0-15176 GCA_034698145.1 Proisotoma minuta
AAGTTGCATCATTTATTCATTTTTCACGACTTTTATGCTTCCAGGATTCTCCTGCAAGTGTAAACTCTGTCAACTGGAAGCCAACGAGCCAGCGCCCGTTAAAAATGAGCGGCAGAAAATTCTGAAGGATGTGGGGGAAATAACTTCCAAAAGCAGTAACAAGGAAATCAAAATGGCTTTGAAGCAAGTGGAAAAATTAGTTTTCCTTCGAAAAGACAACGTTGCCCTCAACTTCCCTCTCCTTTCTCCTCAAATTGTTCAACTGGGTGAAACTTTATTTTGTAAAAATCGCTTTGATGACTGCATTTCCGTCTCGGGCCAAATGTTTCCGGTGGCCAGTGCCTCCGTCCGTTGGCATGACGAGAGAATATACATAGCTATCAATTTGCTTAGTAGTCATGCGATGAAAAAGGATAGGGAATTGACGAAGGTCTGGATAGCGACAGTTAAACGGCTGTTGATGGAATTTCATGGGAGCTTGGAGCTGATGCGAGTCAAAGAGGCGGGCACTGTTGAACTTCTTCGGAGACAATTGGGCATGGATTTCTTCCAAGACGATTGAACACCATTTTCATCAAGTTATGTTTCAATTTAAAGTAATTCTGTAATGTGTTGTATTTGGTAAAAATAAAAATGAATTAAATTATGGGGTTATAACAAAGAAATACACTTTAGTAGAAAGTACAATACGAAATTCGCATTAGAGCATAAATTGTTATGATGATTCTGAAAATTTCACATCTCTAAGTCTAATGGCGGCTGATTGTAAGATATACGTCGACATGAATTTTTTTCCCTTTACCTTTAAACCCAAAAAGACAACGTTCTATAACTGTCCCCTCTGAATTTGAACCGGCGACTGATAGATCATAGTCCCCAAAGGTAAAAGGATTTTTAAAATCTCATTTTAATAGAATACATAGAGTTTGCCGTAGCGCGTCAATCATTTCACAAAAAATACTTTCATTTTAATTATCGACAATTGTTAAAAATGTGGAACGGTGGTAGCAACCAGCCAGATTGGCCCAAAGCTTCTTCCACCATCTCGACATGTTGTTGGGATCCATATTGTACAAATTGTGGAAAACGAGGAGAAGCTTCACCTGCTGCCTCGGCGTCAACGAAACCAAAGATTGACGACGAATGGACAACGCCCACGCCCAGGGAATACATCGAGGAGTTCCTCAGGTGCAGCGTCTGCCTGGACTTTCCAGCCTCGCCCATCCACACCTGCGACAACGCCCATCTTTTCTGCGGTCAGTGCGCCCCAAATCTCGTCGCTTGTCAAATATGTCGAAATACAGAACTCCGGCCTTCTCCACCTTGCGAAAAATTGGCCAAGGAGGTAACAAAACGAATTATATTTTTAAAAAAGAGTAAAATTTGAATGTTATCATTTGCACAGGTCAATAAAAAGATCCAATGTGCAAATTTGGAGGCTGGCTGCAAGGAGGGAGTCTTATCGACTAAATTTGCGGAACATTTGGCCTCCTGCTACTACCGGTAAACATTATTTGACATGCCTCATTTAAAATTGTCCATACTAACTGATATTTTGACTTTGAAGAGAGATAACATGCCAAAATTACATGGATTGCGGGCAAAAGGTCAAATTCCACGAGTACACTAAGCACTTGGAAGACGCTCATTATGAAGAGATCCACATTTGGCCGGAAATGACAGAATCTTACTTCTATAATGAAAGTATGTTAAGTAGAAGTCATTAAACTTTAATGCTTAAAGACTTAAAAGTTAATAGAAATGTTTTAATTTGCAGAACGACATGTCAAAAGTTGGGATGTATTGAACCATTGGGACCACGCCGTTATGAAATTCAAAAACCAACATTTTATCGTCCATGCACAAGTCTCGCAACACAGTCAACTGTTTTATTCTTGGGTTTGTCTCCTAGGAGACAAGGATCTTGCTGAAAAATACATCTGCAAAGTCAAATTCAGGGACTCCAAGGCGTCAAATAAGGTAATGATTGATCTTATTAATCTTGCCACTTTTATAATCTTCTGTATTTAAAATAGCTTGGATGCAAATGGACAATTCCCGTTTTGCCCTTCCATGAAAACCCTAGCAACGAATTCGAAACTAATTTATATGAATGTCCAGGAGTATTGTCGGCAGTGGCGGCTGTCCCATTGGCTGCCCTCAGAAAATGGGGGGTGTTGGATAAATTTGAATATCTTCGTATCGACGTTACATATAAAATTAAAGAGGCTTAAATCATTTTACATATAAGAGACATTTGTATTCTATTTTTGAATGCGACATTAAACTAATGACTTTTTGGGTTAAAATGTTGGTTTATTTACAAACTGCATTGTATTGTCCTGCAGGACATTAATTATTTGCTTCTTACCCGATTCATAAATTCATAATAAGACAAAAAGTAATATTTTTCTCATAATTTATGAATCAAAAAGAGTTTGCTGGAGCGCGACAGCCAAAAAGCGAAACATTTTACAACAAGAATTTTCTTTCCTCCACGAAAATTGTTAAAAATGTGGAGCAGTGACCCCTCCCCTACAAATACCCCCCAAACTCCTTCCCCCAAAAACGGAATCATTTGTGGAAAACGAGGAGAAACCTCGCCCATTGCGCCCGCTACCTCGGACTCGGAGGCAAAGAAACTGAAGACTGACGACATCTCGATGACGATTGAAATCGACGAGTTCCTCGAGTGCAGCGTCTGCTTGGACTTTCCACCTTCACCCATCCACACCTGCGCCAACGCCCATTTTCTCTGCGGTCAGTGCGCCCCAAAATTCAGGGCCTGTCCAACGTGTAAAAATCCAAAGCTCAGCCCTTCTCCAGTTTGTGAAAAATTGGCCAAAGAGGTAACAACGTATGTTATATTTAAATATGTAGTCGATATTTAATGCTATCAATTTTTTAGGCTAATAAGAAGATCGATTGTGCAAATTTGGAGGCTGGCTGCAAGGAGGGCATCTTATCAACGAAGTTTGCTCATCATTTGACCTCCTGCTACTACCGGTAAACATCATTTGATATGAATCATGTAAAATGGCCCATACTAACTGATATTTCCGTTGTCAAGGGAGATTACATGCGACTACAAATCGGATTTCGGTGCTAAGGTCAAATTCCAGGAGTACGCAAAGCACTTGGAGTTCGCCCATAAAATAAAAATTAATATTGGGCCGAAAATAACAGATTGTTACCTCTATGATGAAAGTATGTGAAAAAGGCGTCATTAAACTTTAATGACTAAAGTTAATGTTTTTACTTTGCAGAAGAACACGCCAAAAGTGGCGTATTTTACAAATGGGGTGACACCTTGATAAAATTCGCAGGCCAAGATTTTTTTGTCAATGCACAGTTCTCAAAGGAGAGTCAGCTGTTTATATCTTGGGTTAGTCTCCTAGGAGACAAGGATCTTGCCGACAAATACATCTGCGACGTCAAATTCAAGAATCCAAAGGCGTCTAATAATGTAACGATTGATCTTATTATTCTTGCCACTTTTATATTCTTTTGTAATTGGGTTCATTTAAAATAGCTTGGATGCAAATGGACACTTCCCGTTTTGGCGTTCCATGAAATCCCTAGCAACGAATGCGAAGCTAAATTATTCAAATATTTAGGAGGCTCGGCAGTGGCGTCCGTTTCGATGGCTGCGCTCAGAAATTGGGGGGTATTGGAGGGGGATAAAATTCTTCCTATTGATGTGACCTATAAAATTAAAGACGCTTAAATATTGGTTTTCTATTTTTGAATGCGACATTAAACTAATGTTTTTTTTGTTAAAATGTTTGTCTATTTACAAACTTCATTGTAGCCTTGCAGGACACCAATTATTTGCTTTTTCCCCGATTCATAAATTATAAAGAATAAAGACAATTACAAAAAGTATTATTTTTCTCATAATTTATGAATCAAAACGAGTTTGCTGGAGCGCGACAACCAAAATCAGAGCCATTTCGCATTTCACAACAAACGTTCGTTTGCAGACAAGAAAGACTTTCATTTTCTCCACGAAATTGTCAAAAATGTGGAGCAATGACCACACCCCCACAGATTCCCCCCAAACTCCTTGCGCCAGCCCGCCATGCGCCACTTGTGGAAAACGAGGAGAAACTTCGCCCGATGTCTGGGCGTCAAAGAAACAAAAGATTGACGTCAACTTGTCCAACATTGAATTCATCGAGCAGATCCTGGAGTGCAGCGTCTGTCTGGACTTCCCGGCGTCGCCCATCCACACCTGCGACAACGCCCACATCCTCTGTGGTCAGTGCGCCCCAAGATTAAGCGCCTGTCCTACCTGCAAACTTCCAAAGCTCAGTCCTAATCCTTTTTGTGAAAAATTGGCCAAAGAGGTAACAATTTACATTGCATTTAACTACGGAGTGAAAACTAAACGCTATTAATTTGTGTAGGCTAAGGTCCAATGTCCAAACTTAAAGGCTGGCTGCAAAAGCGGCGTCTTATTAACTAGACTTGAAGAGCATTTGGCCTCCTGCTTCTTTCGGTAACACTTTTTTTGACATGCATCATTTAAATTATTAAATATTAACTGATATTTCCGTTGTCAAGGGAGATAACATGCGACTACGAGGGGGACTGCGGCGTGACGGTCAAATTCCACGAGTACACAAAACACTTGGAGCAAATCCATAAAGAAGAGGCTCATATTGGGCCGAAAATGACGGAATGCTACATCTACGATGAAAGTATGTTAATTAAAAAGGTGGCATTAAAGTTATGTAATACTCAATGTTTTACTTTGCAGAAGTTCATGCCAAAAATGAAAATGTATTGGAAAAATTGGCTTACACCATTATAAAATTCAAGAACCAAGAATTTATTGTCCATTCCCAAATCTCAAAGCACAGCCAACTGTTTTATTCTTGGGTTTGTCTCCTAGGAGACAAGGATCGTGCGGATAAATACTTGTGCGACGTCAAGTTCAGGAACTCAAAGGCTTCGAATAAGGTAATGATTAATCTTACCAATTATATAATGTTTTGTAATCGGCTTTTATTAAAATAGATTGGGTGCAAATGGACACTTCGGGTGTTGGCGTTCCATGAAATCCCTAGCAACGGATCCGAAGCTGGATTATTTGAATATTCAGGGGGGTCGGGGGTGGGGGCTGTGCCGATGGCTGCGCTCAAAAAATGGGCGGAATTGGAAGAAGGGAAACTTCCTATTGAAGTCTCCTTTGAAATCAGATGCGCTTAAACAATTTTTTACCTAAAGAGACTTTTGTATTCCATTTTTATATGCGGTATTAAACCAATGAATTTTTGTCACTAAAATGCTTGTTTATTTACAAATTGCATTATTTAACATCAATTATTTTTTTCCGATTCTTAAATTCCAAAGACAAAGTATTTTTCTCATAATAGAGTTTGCAGCGCGTCAACCAAAAAGAGGGCCATCATTTCACAAAAAAAAAACTTTTACTTATCGAAAATTGTTAAAAATGAGGAGCAGTGACCAGAGCCCAAAAGATTCCTCCCAAACTTCTTCCGCCGCCCTGTCGTCATGTACAAATTGTAGAAAACGAAGGGTAACTTCACCCATTGCGCCTTCCACCTCGTCGTCAAAGAAACCAAAGACTGACGACAACTCGTTGACGATTGAAATCGACAAGTTCCTCGAGTGCAGCGTCTGTCTGGATTTTCCAGCCTCGCCCATCCACAGCTGTGCCAATGCCCACATCCTCTGCGGTCAGTGCGCCCCAAAATTCAGGGCATGTCCAACATGTCAACTCCCAAAGCTCAGCCCTTCTCCAATCGCCGAAAAATTGGCCAAGGAGGTAAGAATAGTGTCTATTATTTAAGCATGGAGTCATTATTAAATGCTATCCATTTTTTTAGGCCAATATGAAGATCGAGTGTGGGAATTTGGAGGCGGGGTGCAAGGGGGGCGTGCTGTCAACTAAATTTGTCCATCATTTGTCCCTCTGTTACTATCGGTAACTCACGATTCATTTGAAATTTCTCATATTAACTGATATTTCCGTTGCCAAGGGAGATAACTTGTAACTACGAAGGGGATTGTGGGCTGAAGGTCAAATTCAACGAGTACACAAAGCATTTGGAGGAAGTCCATAATGAAGAGATTCTTATTGGACAGAAAATACCAGAATCTTACCTCTATAATGAAAGTATGTGAAAAGGGGTAATTAAAGTTATATAATCCTCACAAATGTCTTAATTTGCAGAAAAACATGCCAAAAGTGGAGACGTATTATTCCAATGGGGCCACACCGTTTCTAAATTCGAAAACCATGAATTCATCGTCCATGCACAAGTCTCTAAGAAGAGTCAACTATTTTTCTCTTGGGTTTGTGTCCTAGGAGACAAGGATCTTGCGGCCAAATACTCCTGCAAAGTGAAATTCAAGTCGTTGAATGAGGTGAGAATTATCCTGATAATCTTGCCCCTTTTAAAATTGAGTTTTTATTTAAAATAGTTTAGATGCAGTTGGAAGCTTCCCGTTTTGCCCTTCCATGAAATCCCTAGCAACGCGTCTGAAGCAAAATTGTTTGGATATTCTGGGGGCTCGGCAGTGGCGGCGGTCCCATTGCTTGCGCTCAGAAATTGGGGGGTATTGGAGGAAAATCAAATTCTGCCTATTGATGTGACCTATGAAATTAAAGATTCTTAAAATATTTTTAACTTGAGACAAGTTGAGACAATTGTACATCCATTGTATTCTATTTTTGTATGACAATGATTAAACTAATGAATTTTTTGACTACAGCACATAAATTATTTGCGTATTTTCCCATTGATGAGGCGCAGAGTAAGTTACTCTGACTATGAGTAACATATTTCAAGATTTTTGGACTTTTGAGCAACTTCCGGTTTTTACATAGAGTTGCGTAAAGTTCAATTCAATGAACAAAGACAACGCGAGCCGGCAAAAGCCTAGGCTTGAATTTCGTTTTCACCCCAACTGAAAAACAATTTTCCCAATTTTCCCAGAAACAAGCATCTAAAAGTCCCCCCACAAATCCTGACCCTTGACCTGTAAGTGACGCCAAACGACACTGGATTTAATCATTAATTTACTTATTTTTCCTCCTTTTTCAAGGTAACAATGGATGACGACGGCCCAAAGCCTCCTATCCCTTATCCAAAGATCCTTGGTCAACTGATAAGCTCAACTTCGTCACCAAGAAAGACACCAACCGTGAGGCTGGGGTCAAAGACCAATCGCCCTGGCCCCAAATCCAGTAAAAGTTGCTCTATCTGCGACACCTCCGCCAAAAAGCTTTCCAACGCTCGGAATAATTTACTAAATCTGTTCAAAACCAAAGTTTTGACCCCTGGGCTCATCACAAGGGGTGGAAATTGGGAAATTTTGTGCGAAAAATGTTGTGGGGCGTTGGAGCAGATTTCCGAGTTCCAAAAAGATATTGATAAGCTGGAGGAGCGAAGGAATTTGGTCATACAGTGTCTCAGGGCCACAATTCAGCTCCGACTCAAGTACCAGGGTAAGGCCAACTTTGGTCATGTCCAAATTGACCAAATTGTCGCAAAATTGTTGATTATTTCGTGCTAAAATTACAATTTTCAATTTTTTAGGTTCTAAATCATCAACCAAATCTTATTTCATAAAAGAGGATGAGGAAATTGATGTCGTTACAACGGTCAAACAAGAACTGGATGAGCCATGGAGCGAAATGGAGCATTTTGGCAACATCGCAAACGCCATGGATGACGATTATGGACAAATGGGAATGACCATCACTCCACAAACAGAGGGAAGACCTAAAAGATCGATTAAGAGAAAGTTTTCAGCGTTGGAAGTTGAGAAATCAATGGAAGAATTTGAATCTGAGAAGGAAGATGACCATTTGAATTCGGAATTTGATGAAAATAGTGACGACGACGACGCAGGAGTTGGTGGCAAGAAATTGGGGTAGGATTTATATTAAAATTGATTGAGGTGGAAATATTTGGAGGCTACAAATTGATATAAACTGAAGATTATGAATTTACGAGAGGCGAAGCCGAAGCACCCGTCTGTCTGTCTGTCTGTCTCGGAAAGAGACTTGAAACTTTGTTTTCTATCTTATTCAGCTTTATCGTAGGTCACAGCCGAATAAAGAACCTCTAAATCAATATCAAATGCCAAATGGGTCCACATGTACAAAAAGTCCTAAAATTTAGTTTCTTCGAATTTGAACCTCACGAACGCCAAAAATCCACAAACTAATTACTATATTTTACAGCTCTTTGAAGAAGAAGAGGAGAGAATATCCTTGCTCTCAGTGCGGAAAAGTGCTGAGTTCTTCTCGATCCCGTGTGGACCACGTCAGACTTATCCACGAAGGGGTGAAGCACTTTCGGTGCAAGGAATGTCCGGAAGTTGATGGGGAGCTGCCCAAGGAATTCTTCCATAAATCTGATTGTGAGAAACACTACCAAAAATTCCACATCAGAGTCAAATTTTCGGCTGATGATTGTCGGTAAGTGGGCGACAATTTATGGAAACTGGAAATACGAAAATTTCAATCCAAATTTTACAATTCTAATCTCCACTTTCCATTTCAGGCTCAGGCCGCCGGTGATAAGGGGTCCCAAGCCCGATGCCGATATCAAAATCGAAAACCCAAGACTCAAGCCCAAAGACCCGGAAGAACAATTCGCCTGCGACCGATGCGACAAATCCTATTCCCACCACCGCTCCCTCGTCACCCACATCCGCAAAGTGCACGAAGGTGACAAACGCTACGAATGCGAGCCCTGCGGCCTCGGCTTCTTTTCCCAACGCCATCACACCCGTCATCTTCAAAAATGTCATCCTGAACTGGTGACGAAAGAGGTCAAGAAAGTGCCAGAAGAGGCCACAGTTTGTGAGCAATGTGGAAACAGTTACGCCCATAAATACACACTCCAAGCCCACATCAAATATGTCCACGAGGGTATCCGAAATTATGCTTGTGAGCATTGTCCCCGTCAATTCTATTTCAAGAAGAGATTGAACGAGCATTTGCTCACACATCGAAAGGATGACGGGGAAGCGATGGCTCTAAGATATAAGGATTGTAATCTCTGTGGGAAAAAGGTAAGCAATGAATATTAATGTCTAACTATTCGATAACTGTTGAAATATTTGACTTGGTGACCTGAATTTCGCTGTAAGTGTAAATCCTCATTAGATCGTTTTATCAGGTCATTTTCTTAATTTTGCCCTTAAGGTCAAGCTTTGAGGTCAAAATGTAAAAAAACATTCAAGGTCAAGGCCTGTAAAATTTATTTCTTTTGTTTACTCTCCTTATCCTAATTGTTTATTAACAATTGTTATATTCTCAGGTAGACCGGAGGAGCATGCACTATCACAAGCTTAGATTTCACGGCTCCAAAAACGTGGCATGCAGCCACTGTCCCCGAAAGTTCTACACTCGCGGCAAACTCAACGACCACATGCGCAGCGTCCACTCGACCACACCCCAAGAAATCGAAGCCAAGTACGCGCTCTGTAGCCACGAGGGTTGCGGAAAACGGGTGTTAAAAAAAGGGATGGCCTACCACATCCGAACTCAACATTTAGGACTCCGCGAGAAAAAGTATGTATGCTCTACGTGCGACAAAGCGTTCGAAAACAAATCCAGCCTCCAACGCCATTCCGAAACACACACAATGACCGAAGATGAGCGAAAAACTTGTCCAATTTGTGACGAAAGATTCGACAAAATTTTCGACCAACGGTTCCACGTCAAAACGGTTCACCAACAAGTCAAGGTTTTGGCGTGCAGTTTTGAAAATTGCGAACGGAAATTTTGGCGTCCGCGGGATTTGGCCCGACATTTAAATGTGCACAACAAGATTTTCACCCACGCCTGTCGGAAATGCGATAAAAAGCTGTCGAGCAAGAAAAATCTGGATTGGCACGAAGTATTTGTTTGTGAGGTAATTGTGGAGGAGGAAGAGCGACAAAAGATTATTCGGAAGTTGAAGCAGGATGGGAAATTGTTCAAATGCAAAAAATGCAGCAAAGTTTTTGGGGATAGATCGAAAATAAGGAAGCATTTGAAAGATGCACATTCGACAGCTCCAATTCCGGCTCAAGAGGTGGAGATAGAGTGGGAGGAGATTTCGAAAGAGGGGGAGGATGACTATGAGGACCCAGAAGAGGAGGATGAGTCGAGTGATTAGTTGAATAGTTAGTTAAATTCGTATTGTTGATTGTTGAATTGATTGAGAAGATAAAATAAAAATAAATCAAATGCACTTTTTATTATTTTTAAAGTTTATCAATGTTATTTCCAATCCAATTGTTTTATAATGGTTGAAGTGGAATCAGGAAAGTTAAAGTAAATATAATTAGTAGTTGGGCAAGTAAATCATAATTAGCACGGTATCTGATTCAAAAGCTTAATTTCTAAAAGAATTACGCAGTCTTTGATTTCATGTTTTTTCCATTTGCTTTATTTGTGCAATTTTTATTTTCCAATTCGTTTCCAAAATTGTAATTGTCGATCAGTATAATCAGATTTTATCAGTGGCAATTGAAAAATCAAGTGGAAAGAGGAAAGTAACAAAATAATTGATAAAAACTACTACTTATCAATATTCTCATGCTAAAAGTAAAATCACAAACTACGCAATATTCAATAAATTGGTTCACAAAGTTAAGGCAAAATGCAAAAACTTTTTATACCCTTTGGAATTTTGTTTTTTTGCCTCTTAGAAAACGGGATTTCGTCCCCAGGTAAAAATTACATCGAGGAAAACATATAAATTGTAAAATTTTGCCACTGTTATAAAGATAAAGATGCTGGGCAGCAGTTGTGGGGCTTTCTATCTGAAAAGAAATCGTTGGCAACTGACTCTGTCTTCATCCCATTCGTCAACATTGGCAGTGACCTTTGTCACTGGTCAAGAACAAGCGGCAAAACTGCCCAAATTGGTGGCAACACTGAATTCAGGTATCATTTTACACAATGCCGTCAATTTAATGTCAATTGCATGCGATTTAAATTTATAGGGACGTCACAATCAGAGGATTCCAAGAAATGTCCAAAGACTTTTCAATAAATTTCCTGGATACGAATGGAACGTTTTCTTCCAACCTAACAATATCCATCCCAGAACTGATAATAAATGGAACAATGTCTCCCGATAATTTTCTCCACTATTGGCATTCGTATCGCATTCCGAAATTGGGATTTAACACATCCACTGAATTTAGCACAACAATCAAGTCCCTAACCTTAAAAATTGGTGCTGAAGGCGTGGCTCCAATGACCCAAGGAATCCAACTTCAATCCCTTACCTATTCCCTAGATTGGGAAACTGCTCGAACAGATTTTGGTTCTTTATGGGCCACAGTATTTCCAGACCCCGATTTGGATTTAGAAGATCCCAGAGAGTTTGAGAGTAGCGATGATTTTTATGTCTTCATGTCATGGACACTTGCCAAAGTTTCTGGGGCTGTGGGCTTAAAAGAGCGGCTGGCGGACGCTGCAAGCTGCAATTTGCGACATATTCTAAAGGTAACTAGATATACTAAGTATACTTATATACATAAAATGAATTAGCTCATTTTTATTTGGAAGGTTTATCTAATTTTGCTGTTGTCTAGGAGTGTTCCCTTATGGATCTTCTTGTATCCGGTAAATTTTATAACCATTGGAAACAATGTAATATTACCCATTTCTGCTTAAATAAAATCCCCAGGGGACTGCATGCAGTTTGAATTGCAGCCCAACTGTGTAACTGACCGAGTGTTTGACATCAGTCTGGATGAAAGTGTGCCCAAGAGGAATGTCTCAGACTACGTCGGTCATTTATGCTATGACCCCCCGCTCATTATGACAAGAAGCGACAGTGATACAAATGTAAAAGACATTTCCAATTTCGTTGGCTCATTAAATCCCGAAATGGGTGAGACATATTCTTATTTACTATATAATAAAACCAACAATTATTTTTAATTCATTTGATCTATGTAGGTCAATTTCTTGTAAACCAAACAATAGGTTTACTAATTAATGACAACGACTCCCCGACATCAAAAAGTTTCGTATCAAATAGTCGTCCAACTGAAATTTTGCTTCCAGCTGCTGCTACAAAGTTTGTTTGGAAGGATGAATTTAGAAATGTATTAGGAGGTCATCTTGACACTTGGTATCAAATATAAGCAAGTACTCGTGTAACCGTGTTGCAAAATCAATTCAACCGATTTTAATTTTGTAGGGACTGTGTGTTAAAAAATGGGACAATTGCAGAGGAGAACCTCTCCAAAGATTTTATCGACGAAAATGGAACATTTTGGATGAATTACACAGTTCACTTTAGCACAATCGATTTTTCTGGCAGTTATGACACGGATATGACAATTTACACAGATTATGACGGGGAATGGCATGTTTGGGGTCAAGGGTCATTTGACTGGACACAAATTGATTTGACGTTAACTGTAAATATCCAGGGCACTGCTCTAACTTCTGGGTTCCTGTCATTTCAGTTTTTGGAGATTATAGTGACCCCAACGTTTAACACGTGAGAAACATTAAAGGCTTTAATTTAAAGCCCTAAAAAATTGGGGATTATACAGTATTAAGGATTTCTTTTTACATTTTCTTTAAAGCTGCAGAATTTTCTTTAATTTAGATATGTGAATAATTTCCAAATAAGCGGTTTAACTGACGATAAAACGGGTTGGAATGGAAGTTTGGTGGAGAGGAGACATCCAGAGGCATATAAGGATATTGAATTTTATCCAATTATTAGTGACTTTTTCTTCAGAAATACAATCGATAAAGAAGATGAATATGAAAACCGTTTTTTCACTGAATTGGCAAGCCATTTTACATGCGCCCTAAATAGGGCTTTGCAGGTATTAAAAAATAATTGAAAAGTGTGGAATTGGGGATTTACTATTGTTTTTTAGACTTGCACGCTTCTTGATTTGATTGTTTCACGTAAGTCATATTTTGTTAAAATAGAATTTTGTTTGCTTGATAACTTTTGAACTATCTAAAGTAAAAACCATGTTCAATACCAATTATTTTTCTACTCGACGAAACCTTTCTCATAGTGATTAGTGCCTCTCTTGATGGGGTAATGTGAAATTTTGGTCTGACTTTCCAGGCCCATAAAATTGGTCACGCCGCGCGCGCGCGCCGGTCGATTTGAGGGCAATTTAAAAGTTATTCAGAATCAAAAATTCTACAACATACCAAAATTTCAGCCAAATCGAACCGACGACCAGATCCGTATCCTTTAAATCTGAAACCCCAAAAAATTAACAATAAGTCAAAGATTAATCAAAAATTAAAGTGTCCCTGAAATTTAGATTTTCTCAAATTATCAAAACATTTCTTAAAAATTATCAATGACTACTAATTTTCAGCTAATTGTGTCCAATACGAAGGACTTGAGGATTGTTTTAATGGGCAAATTGCAACAATTGGGCCACCTGAAATTCCAAGAACTACAAGCCTTCCATCAGAAAGCACTTCATGGGATGCCACTGAAACTGAAATCCATTGGACGACGGACTTATCGTCAGCTACGACGAGTGTCACAACCACGGAAAAACCCGGACATCCATCCGATATCCATTTGCTCCTAAATCAAACAAAGGTTCTCCTCAATCAAGCCCAATTCTTACTAACCCTTGCAGAGGGACTGGAAATTATTTGAATTCACTTCAATTTATGTGAATTGTCATATTTATTTATGTCAAGCCAATAATAAAACATAAAACACGAAAAACAAATAATTACAAGCCAAAGTTTTATAATTTTAGCAGCTAATGGCTTACAAAGGCCTATTGTAGATTAGAGACAGCAGGTTTAGTCGCTATAACTTATAGCCTATAAGGCTTCAACATTAAACTTTTGTAGAAATTTAATGCATGAGCTGCAATAATCAAAATTTTGATAGTTGAATAAGCGTCGCATCTTTTGTCGAGCAGGTCAAGATGTCAAATTTTTACTCCATTCATTGCATGGCGTTGCAATGGACAAAATAATGACAAATTTCGACAAAATAATTTCATTTAAAATTTTGTTTTTAAGTTTAGAATGTCACTATTGTTTGTTTTTAACATTCAGTGCTATTTAGCACACTTAATTTTGTGTTTCTATTTGCCAGTAATTGATTATGAGTATTTAATAAAAACATCCTTCTATTAAAGCAGGCTAATTCTGTTTTGCTTGCCATTGTAAACATAAAATTTAAGCATCGTCAACTATATTAAAACAGTTTTTAAATTGACTCAAGTTTATATCAAAACAAAAATGTGGTTTTTGTGCTTGTTACTTTTTTCAAAGTACGGATTTTCATATGGACAAACTATGGACATAGTACAAATAGTCGGAGTTGGAAATTTTTCAGGAGAAATAATTGATCTTCCAAATGATCGAAAAATGACGGGGTTTTTGGGCATAAAGTATGGCACTATACCTTTTCGTTTTACCCCTGCAACAAGCTTCCAGAGATTTCAAAATTGGCCTGATAATGTTCAGTTAAATTGTATTCAAGAACTAACCAAGTTCCCCGAAGTAGAACAAACAGAGGATTGTTTGAGTTTGTCCATTTTTAGACCTTCCGTAAGTTACATTATTTTAAAAGTTAAAAAATAAAAGAAAATGGACTTTAACGTTAGCATTTCCTTGTCTAAATTGTCAATTGGATAATTAGCAACTGTCTTCAAGCTTTTGTTAGTTTATTAGATTCTCAAATCTCAAATCTCATTTTGCTATTTTTGCTACACATTCATTTTACGGTTTGTATAGTTTGGAAAGTTTAACTTTAACTTCTCATTACAATTTCCGTAAACAAAACTTTTACAAGAGTAGCAAATAAGTAACAATTTTGCCAGAATAAATTCTAGATGCTGTATTTTGTCAGAATTTTTATCATTTTTGTTGTAAATTTTAGGGATGTGTTGGCTGCCAGCTTCCGGTAATAGTCGTAATTCATGGCGGATCTTTCGACCGATGGGGTGCTTCAATGTTTAACGGAAGATACTTCATCACACGGCACAATATTGTAATAGTTGCAATAAACTATCGCCTTGGCCCTTTCGGTTAGATATTTTATATTGAAAAAAACAGCTTGCTTAAAATTATAACAACGGCATTTAAATTTTTACATTTATAATTTAATCAACACAGGTTTTTTTACCCTTGGAAATAAATTGGCCCCTGGGACTCTTGGCGTACTCGACCA
>JAQIXN010001820.1:0-15160 GCA_034698145.1 Proisotoma minuta
CGTGTACTTTTGAGAGTACATGGCGCGGCCGTTTGCAGCCCTCTGTCGACGCGGGGGGAGAAAAAATAAAAGTATAATAAATGTTTCTAGACCGAAATTTATCTGGCTTTTCAATAAAATATGAATAAAGTCTCAATTCCCAAAATTACCAGAGATATGGTTGTTTACTTGGGTAACAGAACTTATGACCCGACTAGGTATATTGGAAGGTTAACTGAAAATAAAAAGTGTAATCCCTTTTTAAGTGGTGAAAGTGGAACATTTTTATTCCGTGGGGGCCGAGAGATGAAAGGGAGCTTTGGTTTGAGTAAATGATATCTCTCCATTATTGCTTTCTCTCCTTAACTTCCCATATCCTAAAATCCTAACCTAATTCTTTCATCTTTATCTCATTTTACTTTCTCTCAAAAGCAAGCAAACCGCAATAGCATGTAAATCACGAAGAAAGGCAACCAATGCGAGCGAATATCTATGATGATGAGGCCTCTGCTCACTTTCCCTTGCCACATTCAAAAGTAGTTAGATTCCAAGAAAAAGAGGATTGGTTGGATAAAGTCTCTTGTTGGTTCAAATTGTGTCTTGTTGAAAGAAGTTCATAAAATTCTCTGTCTGCTGTATCCAAATCTATCTCTGTTTCACTTATGCTATTTTTTGCTCAATTTACCTCCTCGGCAATAAATAGAGAGGAACTGATTGTTGGCGTAGCACATATTATTATGCGGTGGATGTGAGTGAACATTTTATTACAGCCCTTGCACTCATTTATTACCTTCTCCTTCCCACTTTCCTTCCAATATGCAGCCAAAGTCTTTGGTAAATACTTTACGTCTTTCATCTCTTCTGTAGACGTGGTGAACTAAATTAACCCAGTAAATGTCTCTCATGTAAAAGCAGGGCCACCTTTGGTTTTATTGACTTGAATTTCCTAACCCAAATTTTCAATTACTCTCTCCATCCAAACTTTTACAAGGATCCAGCAGAGCTTTAAAGCCACTTTTGCCAAGGTGACCTACGGCAGCAGAAGCAGATGAAGACTTTAATGAAATCTTTACGACCCCTGTCATTTCAGCCACAAGGAGCATGTCAACCTATCCCAAATATCTACATATGCAGCTTCTTTACAATGGAACCAAACACTTTTGACCTCAAAAGCAGGTTAATACTATTGATCTGTCATGCATCTCAAGTTTTTATTGAATTGGGGTTTCATATTTAGACGAGAATTAAAGCCGAAGAGAAAACTTTCTTCATGTTTTGGCTTTTTAAGTGTGTTGTCAATAGAAGAGAAAGTTACTAATACCACACTATGACATACAATGTTTTTTTAGGAATTGTAAAGCAGATGTATTATTTGTGGGGATGTTGTAACTAATACCCGGCGTATGGTGTACTTGAGAGAGAAAGCTTGTACTGTTGACTAAGTGGATAAAGGCTGGAGAGATTTGTGGGGAGTGAGTGTGGCTTAGAGAAAGTAGCGTTGGTTGTTGCTCCATGTGGACAATTGAGAAAGGAGTCTTTACTTTTAGTCAAACAAAGCATTTGACTTGGCACAATACTTTACTTGTACTTACCGTTGTGGGAAGAGATTGCATCTGAACGTGACAACTCTGCTGTTGGCTTGAATTTTATGTTCTCCAATATAGCTTAGCCGACTTGGGACCAAAAGACTGGGCACTGACAGCGTTTCGTGGCCGTACACTCGAATCTTGTCCTTTCCAGGTAACACACAACTGGGATATGATAAAATGGCTCGGATGGAACCCCGACATGGAAGAATTGTTGGCTTGCTCATGTTGATGGAAAATTGGGAACCCCACTCAACCCTAAGCATACAAATAGAGAATACAAATTATTATTATACAAATATACACAAAAGTAGTTTCTATTTGAACGGTCAAAGTCGCTATCTACTCGGATTACATCCAGTTGACTTTTCAATCAATTGAAAGAAAATTAAATTTGGATGTCCATACATATTGAAGGACAGGCTCAAAGGAAGCATTTTCAATTTCGTTCAAGAAGTTATCCTTCAATAAGTTAGCCAGTATAAGTACATAAACATTTATTATAAGCCACAACAGAATGTTGGACAAATTTGAAAGCCATATAACGTCTGCCCAGGGAAAGGATCCCACAACTGGACCACGGATACGTATTATTCTTGCATTACAATTCTTATCGCTAGTCACATCAGATCTCTGTCCACTGTCTCAAATTTCAAATTCAGGCTAAAGCTAATAACTCTAAATAAAATACAACAAGAGAAAGTCTGTAGAGCAAAGTACACACAATGAAAATGAGCATTGTACTTGAAAATGCTTAAAGTTTTAGTACCCAGCTCATTTTGGCTACGTGAGCGAGAAGTAAATGATATTCAATCAGATAATGTAATATTATTGAAGCCAGAACAGAATTTTATGCTTTCTCTTTTGGTTGGTGGGTCGCAACAGATTTTATTTTATGTACTTTTCACCGCCATGTCAAAATGTCATTGTGCTTTCACTCCACTTGTGGTCTGCTCTGATTATGGCTCATGTTTGAAAGAATTTATATCCAACACTTTTAGCTCAATGTTCACTTAAAGTTATACATGCTTTGAATGGAAATGTCGAGTTTGCTTTAGTTTGCATGCCATGAAAATGTATATCCATTTGGGTGAAAGTAAATAGTTAATATAGTCTCTCAGTCAGAGCAAGCCAAGTCGTGTGATGTGATATTGCATTAAATTGCTCACATTGAGCAAGTGACTCTTGTAAATATGCATCATTTTATATTGAATGCTCAAACTCAAAAGTTATTTCATGTATTGCAAAGAGGAAATTACTCCTTTTTAACTGTTTTAATGGAAACTGCGTGAGACTAGTGGAAAATATGAAAAGAGGACCACAAATAAAATATGAAATGTTTATATAGAGCGATGTACATATATATATATATAAATGATCCATTGTTCAGCAGTCAGTTTTATATTCCTGTCAATCTGCCAAAAAAAACAAGTGCAAGTGTTGACCTGGCATTGATCACAATCACAATATGACATGGCAGGGGACGATAAAAGCGTTTATAACTTTTGTATTTTATTCCAAGAGAAAGTGTTATTTATCGAAGCCAAGAGAAATCATTCGAATGAATGCTAGTTCTAAATCTCATCGTGTGCCAGTAAAAAAAGTTACGAAAGAGAAACAACTTTGTTTGGTGAAAGTTGAAAAGACAATGAGTAATAACAAAGCAACTATCCCTGCACTGCTAGTCTAAATATTTACATATATATAGATATTTTCCATATAGTATAGTTAAGGTAATGTGTAGTTATAATCCTGCACTGGTTAGCCAAATATAATAATTCCCACGATATTTTAACGATAATGTTGAACATTCAAGAAGGAGTATTATTGCTTTGGTTGAGCTGCTTACGATTAGAGCACACATAAATGTAAACTTACCGAATAGCTCTACTTTTCGCAATAATGGCTTTGGTTTCTTTCTCCCTCATTTGGACTCTGTAAGTTGCATTACGAGCCCATAACTGACATCCCAAGCTCACCGTTATGTGACCCTCTTTCTGCAATTATCACAACAAATATCAACATCATTATCCCCACAAAGTTATGACAAAATAGCTTACAAAGCTTTTCGTGTTACCATAAACGTAAAAGAGTATATATATATTCATATATATTTAATAGATCCCTTATGAAGCAAACAATAACTATTCAACATTACCAACTTTTCAAATTGTGATGTAAAAATAAGCCAGTATAATCGTTAAAAAGTTAGTTGTTCAAATTTTAAATTAAATTCTAATGTTTGAAACTGCTTTCTCCATTTAATAAAAAATTTCATTTTTGAATAAAAACAAAAAAAAACTTGATATTTTCATTTCAATCCAGAATACATTGTCCCTTGTTCAAATGGTCTAAACAATACAAAGTTTGTTCCCGTTTATTCGCTTGAGCCAAAATCAGAGAAATTTTGCTTGACAAAGGAAAGAATGGATTAGCGAATTGTTCTTTTAATATAGGAGACAAAAGATTTCTCCACGGTTTTATCATTTCCTATGTCAATGTCAGCAGCTCTTTTCATTACAAACGACAATAACGAATAAAGTTCAAAGAACTGTTTGCTTTGCGTTAAAATTGTATAAAGTATTCGCAAGTGCTTTGAAAAATAATTGCTCTCTCTGCCTGCTGTTAAAAGGTATTCGACTTTTGGAAAAAGCCTTTTCATTGTGGCTTCGTGAAATTTCTCCTTTCTCTTTCAAATTATTTGCTCCAAGAAATGAAAGGATATTTTTTGATGCCGTTTTTTGCTTGTTTTATGTTATATATATAATAGGTACCCATTCAACAATTTTTTCAGGACACTGATAGAATGATGCGAAAAGTTTCCAAATTGGATTAAAGCATGAACCACAGGTGTACAGTGGAGCTAATTAAATGAACTATATCGAACCAAATTGAATTAGTTTTCAATTTCATTCAGGCCAACTTCGTTTTTGATGAACCCTCGACTCAATTAATTTGGCTTCAAAAGATCTCTTAAATTCTTGGAAATGGAGAAACGAAGTGAACAAACGCTAACTTGTATAAACCATTTAAAAGAAACCAATTTCTGTCTTTCTTGTGTGCCAGCAAAGAGATTTTCTTTTACTTGATAATTTGATTAGTTGAATTATTTAGTTACAACAAGTTGGTAAAACTTACCTGAAGTGAACTCAAGGGCTCTTCAAAAACTGTAGCAAAATCCCGATGACAGTCCTTACCGTTGCCATCAGCCTGATTATCCTCACTGCCCTCAACTTTGCTAATAATCTCTGCACCAGAATCAGCACCACCAAATTCCCCACCCACCAAAGGCTCAGGTCTGCAAAGGGATAGGACAAGGGTCGTTGAGGGAAGTGGAAGCTTTGGCTCACACCCACTGCTTCGGGTCAGTCCGAATGTTATGGGGGTGGATGTGGTGTAAGCCTGGATCCTATGGGGCACTTCGAACACTATTGTCGGGTATCCGATATCTACAGTTATGTTTGACAATAGTTGGAGATATGCCGAAGGGGGTGAGTACAGAGTTTCCTCGTTGGAATTATCCCCTTCCGATTCCCTCTCTTGTTGTTTAGCGTTGTGATGTGTCCTTATCAAGCGGATGTTGTAGTGTCCCCCTTGAACTACCACATTGCATGGGAAGCTTACCTGAAAGTAAATTCATTTAAACATATGTATTCATTTGAGAATTGTGGTGTGGAGAAACTATCATTAGCATTTCACTTTGTGACTCGTATAAAAAGTTATATCCTTGATAAAGTTTTGTTTGCTATCTGCCAAAGAGCTAAGAAAGAGTGGAGTGGTGGTATTTTTGGGAGAATATGCTACTGATCCTTTTCACGATCCTTTCCATATTTTTCTTTCACTTTGTTTTTTTTCTTACCTTTTCCCAAGACGTGGTAATGGGTTGTGGGACTGGCTCTGTGGCCAAAAGCCTGCTCCCAAAGAACAACTGCATCGACATATCGGACAAGCTTAAAGATGGTAAAGTTTGATGGTGATCCAGACTTCCAGTGAGATTAAATACTAATGGAGATAGACGAGTCCAAAGAACTAAATCTCCACTAAGAGCTTGGAAATCTCGTGGTCCGACCATCTCAATTGCCTCTTCCCCACCATCAAACGACCAGGATGGAAGTGGTAACGATGATTCCGATGATAGCACCACACGCTTTGATTTCCAGCCTCCAAAATCCCCCTCCATAAAACAAGTGGGGGCTATTGAGAGAATAAACAAGCAATTAGATAAATTTTACTGTCATTCCTACACCTTAATATCCTAGCTTTCACTATATAGACATGTACTTATAGTTCTGCTATGCATTTCCAACAAAATCTCTCCTTTAAACAATTTATAACAGCAGACATTTTCCAAATACTTTGCCCATCTTAACTGCCTCCATGTACATACGGTAAAGCTCCTAATGAAGGAAAGGGCTTCAAATATAAAATAATTGAGAGAGAAGAAGGAGAAAGTTTGGGAGATTGGATAGACAAAGTATGCCGTTGTGGATGAAGAATAAAATTGTTGCTACAAGTTAGAACGTATATATATATACGTACGTGTTTACTCTATCCATAAATTTTAGAATTGATCTAGTAAAGTAGAGTAAGGAAGTTGTGGAATACAACAAATCTATTTTGCATACAAATTACATCCGAGAGAAAGCAACAGGAAGGAAAAGAAGCAAGTATTTACATCGTTGATCGTGGTAACTCTCTATATAACTTGTATGCTGTGAATCCATTGTGCAAAGCAAATTACAGCTTCATGCAACTCCCAGAAATTAGAAAGGAAAGTAAACAATAAAGAAATTACGACCAACACATACAAATTAATTACACAGGAAAGAAATATTTTGCTTAATTGTCTTTCCCTGAGGCGCATTTAGGTAATCTAAAGATAAGATGAAGAGATGTGGTGGTGAGGGAACATTTGTTTCTCTATCCACCACCAAAACGGATAGAAGATGAAGGTAAACGTGAAAGTTAATGGTCAGAGCGATCAACAAAGAGAAGAGTGGATGGATTTCCACTTCACATCTTTGTAAAAGCCAGGGGATGAGTTCAAATCCGAATCCAATTGTAGCCATTGGAATGGATTTTACTTTGTTGATGGTGGTCAGCAAAAGAAGAGAGAGAGAGAGGCATTAAGGAAAATGACAATGTGTTGATAACATAAGATGCTCATGATAGTCACGTCCAATTTCATCTGATCGTCATGCCATGGTTGCATACACAGGGCAGCTAAAATCATTACCATTTCCTTGTTTTACTTACTCTGTAGGAATAACATTTTGTGGTAATCTGACGGATTGTTGAGTACCCCGGACATAAAACATAATTAAGGTGGTCGAGTAAATAAATGGAATTTGGTGGAAAGAAATGCGCTACTTTTACATGACTTTCACCCCAATAAACTTTTGTAATGTAATCCACTTTGGAATTCAGCGTAAACGTAATCCACTGATGTGTGTTGACCTTTTATCGTTTTCTCAGACTACGTGACAATGACCAAATCGAAGGTCAATCCGATATCCTACCTTTTAAAGCCAAAAGTGAAATCGATTAATCGTTTCTGATCATGTTCATGTCCATCTGGACGGACACTCCACCCAACACATCATGTCCATATCAAAACCATTCCAGGTGTGAATTTCACCACAAAACTATAGTCATCGCGTGAATTTAACCCATAAAATGCCACAGATCTACTCCAATCAAACTTCAAAATGTGTATTGAGTAACAGGATAAAAAAGGGGAACGGAAGAGCAGAGTCAAATCAATGGGAATACATTTCGATTAGATTTTCTATTGATTGGTTTTCGTAGAAAGAAAACATGAGATTGTACTTTTACCTGAACATCACCCCAAATGCAATTCATCCCCTTCTTAACTAATGCAATAAAGTTTCCCCTAAATTAGCTGAGAGAACATTTACCTTTGTTCGTGTCTCTTTACCCTTAGCAGTTGTGGGGACAAACTTCCCAAAGGATACATTTACTACCTTTGATACAACATCCAGCCAAATTATGTAATGAATGTACTTTCTTTCTCTCCCCTTATTCTATGACACGACATTTGTTTCTAGTAGAGAATGAAAGGTATAATAATCCCAATACCAAAGGGATTCACGCTGCGAATGAACCAATAGTAAGGGCACTAATATTTGGGGGAAGCCTCTGCAAGTAAAATGAGTAATTTTTCCTCAAATACAAGAAAAGGTCATTTATTATTTTGTGTTTTCCAGTCCACCAACTATTAATACTTTATCCATTTACACCAACAGAGAAATCAAAAACTTTTGTGTGAGTTAAAGGGTAATAGTGCGTGAGAAGATTGTGCGTACACGTCAAATGAAACATTCTTCAAACTTCTTTACCTTTCTCCCACAAACAAACAAATTTGTTTCGCTTCAAGATTTCTCCACACAAGTTAACAATCCCACTTTTCTTCCATTTTCATCAAAAACTGACTCTTTTTGTCTCGCTTAGTGACAAAGCTACTGCTCAGTGGGGGTTGAAAAATTTATTTTGATGGTGTTTTATTTTATTTTTCTTGTTGCTTATTGAATATCCCCTACCTGCATTTTGATTCATTTTTTTCTCAATTTTTCTTTTCTGTTGTTTACATACTTTGGCCGAAAAAGTGACTGACGCTTTTCAACTCAAATTCCACGAAGGATATGGAATGTAGTAGGAACATGAATACTGCATATTTCCACCCTCCTCAATCCTTTAGTTATTAATGAAGTATGTTTTTGTGACTTATCTGGGCTCTGTTGTTATCTTAAGTAAGAAAAAGTATAAAAAGAACAATGAACCGGAAAGCCCGTGGCCCGGCTTCAGCTCCGGAAGTTATACCCACCAAGTAAATAAATGAATGTATAAAATTTCAAGACCATATAATATGCAGCACTTTCTTGGCTTTGCGTGGGTTGGAAGGAATTAAAGGGAATTTGCATAAGTGAAAGTTAAATCAACTTTTTACCTGTTCCATTTTCATATTGCTTTGCACCTTTGTAAAAAATGAGATTTTTTCTTCTTGATTTACTACAAGCTCAGAGGGAACAATGCTTTACTTTCTATTATAAGATGAGATCCACGAATCCTGATAAAATACGCATAAAGCACAAATATACCAACGCGCAGTCCTAAAGTTCTAGATATTTTGAAATTTCGCCCAAACAAAGATGGATCATCAGAAGAGAAAATTAGAAATCAATCTTCCCTTGTCTAATTTCACGTCCTACTATAAAAGATGGGCGAGGATAACAGGATTAGACGGAGAAGGTAACATCAAACAAGAACACTACGTACGTGTTATGTGTTGCATAGTCCTAAAAATGTCAGGGACTATATGTGGAAGGTGTCACAGTGTCATACAAAGAGTCATGTTAGTTTAGTGGCTCTCTATGTTCCCTTCTCTGTTGTTTGAATAAGAAGTGTCAGTGTCTAAAGAAATTTATGCCAGGGATTCTAAAAGCGACATTCCCATCAAATAAATTCACATTTTTTACTCACAAGATGTTTCGCAAAAAACAAGAGATTTGGAGCTTTATGGTAATTTCAATTTAACATTTGTCAGCCACCAGTGATAAGTGACGAACGTTCCGTCCTTTCTCCTTTATTACTTTCACCGCTTTTGTGAACACTCAAAATGGAAATGAAAAAATGGCTTTCTCCTAAAAAGAATTAAATGGGATGACAGTCAGATTTTATTTTGTTACTGCTGTTTTTATTTAAATAAATTAAAAAAATAAGCAAAGAGATACTCGTAACAACAATTATATTTTAGTGTGGTTTACAAGATTTGATTTACAAAATGAAAGCATTATTGCACATAGAGCAATATATTTATTTATGATATCTATAACAGAGGAGAAAGGTTTCAAGAGCAAAAACAGAGCCCAACACAATTTGTACAAAAGGGCTCATTAAATATGAACCTGAAGTTGACTTTTGGAGATAATTTTTGGAGGTTGAAGAGCCACATTAGGTGACAATGACAGAATTGGAAGAGACAGAAATAAAGATAGAGAGCAAATAATTAATCTTCTTGTTCAGTCAACCGGCGTAATGCAAATTCAGTTGACTCACTCCCTTCTTACTTTTAATCATCTCAAAGACGGAGAAAGTGAAAGTACAAGACAATGCCCAAATAACTAACTTCAATACAGAAGATAGAAAAGCTAGCAGCTGGAAATTCTGGAAATTCAAGGTAGAGGAATATAAAGTATCTGTTGGACTCCCCCTGAATATTGTATACAAGCCAGAAAATGCAAATTTGGTCTGGTTTGTTTTGACTTTCACAACGTAAAACTACAGAGGAAAGCAAAGATATCAGAGTAGGCCAGGAGTCTCATGGTTTTAATGAATTAAAATTATGCCAGAAACTACAAATACAAAGTGAATTAGTGCCAGCGGTGTACATGACATGGAGAGAGAAGATAATTAAATAACTAGCTAGAATCTAGAACTCATGCAATCTATGATTTTATATTGGAAATTTATGCAAGCTCTGAAAAATGTGATTAGAGCTGAGAGTGGAGGCTGATTTGTCGTTGATGATGTTTACCTGGCTAGCATTAAGGATTTGATTTCATTATTTCAACTTTGTCGTCGTGGGACGATAATGGGAAGAACAAAGGAAGGGAATAATCAGTCATCCCAAGTCATCTCATTAGTTCCTGTCACTGAGTCCTCCTTTGACTTTGTGGGAGGCCCACCTTAAAATTCCCATCCCCACCATCAAATAACAACAACAACCGACGAACGAATTCACTTTTTCATTAAAAGCTCGAGACTGGGACAAGGAAATGAAATGCAATTCAATCTTAGTCTAAATAAGAGACAATTGGATACAGAGCCGGAGGAGAAGAGACCGCAACAGATAGCACTCCTTTTATATGAGACAACACTTTTAAGTTGACAAGAAGTAGACAATCTCTTCAACAATCTTCACCAAACTCACTTTGCTTTGGGAGAAAGTGGAACAAGACCCATTGATAATAAGCCTAGAAGCCAACTCGAATTCAAAACTATCACTTTGTTAAATTGACAATCGTCTCCATTTAATTATTTCCTTCTACTATTTCTCCAATTAATTGCTTTAATGAGCAGCAGGCTAAAAATACGTTTGCTTAATCATCTTTTGAAGTGATTTAATTATGGCGTAAAATAAAGGGAAATGACACCTTCATTGCCCAAAACTCATTGCCAAATGACAGAGCCAAAGTTTGAACATGTTCTAAACTTTAGTTTGCATGTATTTAACAAAATAAGTACCTTCTTATGGTAATTAATGGCCATCATCTCCTTAGAGTTAGTATGTATATTGGAGAATTTGCTTTAATTTCCTCGCATTCCAATGATTTAAGCAAAACTTAAACAAACTATAACTGAATACATATATATAGGAACTTATTTAGTGGATTTGGGAAATGCAAATGAGTATATAAGTATAAACAATTACAATATAGCATCATCATTTACTCCTTTGAATGAATAGCAGCCAAGAATAATTAAAGGAAATGAAGTTACTTAACTATTTCATTATTCAAACAAAGTGCTCTCATATACTTAAGTACACGGAGGAAACAGTTAATGGGCCAAACATTTAGACTTTGCATAGGCAACGTTAAGTGGCTTCACCGAGATTTGAGAACGAGTGAAATATTTCTCCTCTTCTTGCAAGAAATGATAATAAATTTGCACATTAAACACCTGAATAAAATATGTTTTCCCTTATTTACTATTTTATTTATGGAGGAGAGAAAGAATAAGCTTAGTGACTGCGTTGAATTTAAATTTGATATATTATATTGTATTTTGGAGGAAATATGATCAAAAGTTTACAAATTTTGCTGTATGCCGACTGTATCTCATTACCAAAAGAGACGGAGAGAAAGCTTTCCCTTGTTTTACCCTGATAAATATGGACCAAGAAGTAATAAATCATAATTTTATAAGCTACTCACACTAAAGGTGATTTATAAGATATTTTACTAAGGCACTTACCAATTGATAGGATGAGTAGAATATATCGGAGGAGTATTTTAATGAGCATTGTGGTTGATTTTGACAATGATTGCGACTTGACGTCCATTTTCTGGTTTGCACCACTATCGCTTTCCCTTCGCCTCCGATTCCCCGTCACTCGAGATTTATAGTTTACAATTTCAAACCAAAACTTGTATTTCCACTTCTTCAGCAATAAATGTAGTCAATTTCACTCCCACAAAACACTTTCTTATTTAAGTAGTGCCAAAATATAGTTCACCCATATCTCACTTTACATGATTTGGTAATAAATCTGAACAATGCCTAGACTAGAGCTTCAAGCTTATATACCTAAGAAACGGTCATTAATTCTTCCTCCATGTCTTATGATTTGTTACAAGAAGACGCATTCCATTATTATGTCCGCTCCAAACGAATTGTCCCAAAGGAAAAGTTTTAGTATTCAAGCTTTTGACCAAAAGGGACAGTAGTTGTAAAAAGAAAGAAAGATGCTATGATCAGAGTCGATTTGAGTTCTTAAAATTTGATGGCTCAAGTTTCGTTTACGATGCCAGAGAAATATTTATTACTAAAGTAGTAGTTCTTGTATAATTTAGACTGGGGGCAGAGATTGAAAAGTAAATGTCAACGATTTTAGACAAATGTGATTAAATTTTTTCATTATGTGTTTTCTTGTCATTTTCTTTTACGGTTATTGCATCTTTCATCTTCTTCTTCTCTTTGCGATCTTGAAATAACAGCAAGCAAACTCTTGCCTCGTTTTCTCTAAATTATGATTAACAGATTTTCTCCCATTTTCATTTCCATTTATCAAATTGTTAAAGTTCACTTCTGAGAGTTTGCAGAATTGTCAAAATTGAAGTTTGTTTTTGAGTTTGGGAGAAAGTTTTAATAGAGTGGACAAGATTAATTTTCCTCCTGTAAGTATTTAGTTCAATTGGCTAATGATCAAGAGATTGGAGTGTAGACGTAATCCTTAGTTTCCCTAAACTAATGTTAATGATTATTGAAGTTGTTGTAACTCGTTCTGATTAATATTCTTCCTCGTGTTTGATGGGAACAAAGCAATTTTCTTCTCTGGTGGGCGGACCTCCTCTGAAATTCAGAATAAGAAATAAAATCAATAACATCAACGACAGTTCCTTTTCTCAATATTTTATCCCTTAGCTCATATACTTATGCGGATAACATTAAATTCAATAAATTGTTCTTCTGATAAAAGAAGGATTGGGGAAGATTCCACCAACTTGACTCAAACTGTTTAAGATTGAGTGGCATAAGAAGGTCAAAGGGAAATGTTTTGAATATGGGACTCTATTTGTCCCTATTTGTAACAAAAGCTGGTGGTATTTGGGTTGGCTTAGGCTCGCTCGTTTGTGGCCCTCGGATCATGTCCATCTCGTATCAAATTCAGCTTTACTTTCTCCGCAGGGACTTTCTCTCTCTCTCTCTCTCTCAGATCTGGAATGGGATTGGAAACTTTAGTCCATCCCTTGTTTGTTCCTTCTGTGGCTTTGCATTCCAAGAAGAGGAAACATTAGAGCCCATCATGTAAACATCTTTTCAAATCAACTATGGCTTCAATCGATTACCACCAACAATGAACAAATACAAAACTTGTTCATTTCAAGAAATTTAGTCCAAAGAGCAAAGATTTCTTGACTGATTTGATCAGAAGAACTCTCATCAATTTCAATCTTGTCAATTTCCCCTGCCAATGTCAACTTGGGAACGAGCATTCATTTTCTACCTGAATCCTGTCACTTTCATGCACTCCATAAATTTATCCACCCATACGCTCCTTTAATATTATAATCTAATCTCTCCATCTCCTCTGGTGGTAATAATATATTCTATAAAATAGCATCTGTCTAATTCTCCAATTGCATGTTACTCCAAATTACCCCGAATGATCATGTAAAATGTATCAACAAATATTCCCCCCACAGTCTAACTAATTCAATTCGAGAGCAACGTGGCATTGAATGTTTGTTGCACTTCTACATAAACTGCATCCCGAAATTTGTGCAGAGGATGAAGAAAGCTTGATGGTCACAGGAAATTTCTCACGAGGGAGCAAAGTCCTTGCACATAAAATGAGCTGAAGGTAGTGCCGACATTGCATATTGAGTCCAAAAATTGGTCTCTTGGGTGGTGAGCATGGGAAAGTATGCAGGACATGAAGTGGCGTGGAATATAAGCACGTCGTTTCATTCCATTCTTCAATTTTCCCTGCAACAAACATTTTACAAAATGCCATCCAGTCTAAGTATTATGAATGGCATCAGCAAACTTTCCCCCAAACAAACAACCAACGCTCCTCTAAACTTTGAATTTGGATACGCAAATTTGAGCACTAATTTGAGTGGAGTTTCCCATGTTCTCTATACTTAATAACCTCGTTTTTCGCAAACAATGAAGGCTCAATTTTCCTCCTTTTATGAATTCAATGAAATATTCACAAAAACCATATGTCTAGTGTACTAACATTACTTGAAAAGCTGCCACAATTTTGTTTTATTTTATGTTTGGATAAAATGTGATGTCTCGTTGTTTGATATCATCATGATATGGGCTTCAAATGACATTCATCATCTTCCCTTTCGTTTTGTTAGGTAATAAAGGTAAAGGCAATTTTAAATTTTTGACTTTTTTCTTTTGCCCCTACAACTTGAAAAAAAACTGAAACATACTAACTAAACAGTAACATGATATGTCTTATAATAAAGCGAAAGAAACTGACTGAGTTTTAAAAAATACTAAATGGTGCATAGTTAGTTGTAAAACAAAAAGGATATAAATATATACAATTTAATGGGGTATATTAAAGCAAAAGATAAATGTTGGCTAAACATGCACATTATAATAAGCACAGTAAAACAAATGGAAAGTTATTCTTTATACCTGCATTAAACATTATTATGTATAGAGTCAAAATTCTGCTTTGAGCTTGGGTTGCTTGACCGTTCAACCATTTTGACCTTTCCTCAAATTCAAATTTTTTTTTATGACGAAAGAACATCAAATAATGTGATTCAAATGAATATACCGTTTGTTTCACAATACGTAAAATCTCCCAAAAAATCTTCTCATGTTGAATTTCATGTTGCATAAAACACCTGAAGTGTACACACAATACAATAGAGTTAAAATTCGAGACACATGCAATTTTAAATAAGTGGTAGGGACAATGAAATGGAAAAAGTAGAATACAATGTAAATAGAAAAGGAATTGAATTAAAGAAAGCGTCTCTGTTCTGCATGAATAAATTCCTTCTCTGTTTGTCCAATATGCTTTGTTCCCCGTGATACTCTCTTTTTGTTCCGCTGCCACGCAAAATCTATTTGCACAATTTCCTATTTACACAACAATACACGGAAAGAGGAATCAAATACATCATGATATGTACATTACACATCTCCGCATTTTGCAAACTCAGACAGTTTGGAAAATAATCGGATTAGACGTTATTGGTTGCAGAGAGACATGAGAATGATATTATCTGTATAAGTCTCTCAAGAAAGACGGAGAGTGTGGGGTAAAAGTAAAAGTATTGGGGGGGGGGGGGGGATAAAAATCCCCATAAAGCTGATTG